>JAJIZL010065006.1:0-31676 GCA_023969395.1 Amblyomma maculatum | reverse complement strand
GGCTGAATCATCCGGAACGCCCTATGACTACTCGCGGTCGCCTTCACCGCGCCAATACTCCTCGCAGACACGTGGTAATGCCGGCCTGATGCGGGTCCGCTCCCCTAGACCCCATCGGGAAAACTAGACGCGGCAACCTTTGGAGGGAAGGTTGCTCATCGACGAAATTCTCAAGCTCCTCCACCGCTGCAACCGGATGGCCACTCCGTTTCACGACGACACGACGCGCCCCACAATGATCCGCTGCCTCGGCGCTCCAGTTCTCCGACGACACGAAATCAGCTAGTACCACACCGCAGCCGTGACCGGACCCCGCGACGTTCCGGCAACACCACAGCCGTAACCGCCGACCTGAACATTTCAGTGGACGGAACCGACGTGACAGCGCTTGTGGATACCGGCGCCGATTATTCTGTGATGAGTGGGCCTTTCGCCGCCACTCTGAAAAAGGTGACTACACCCTGGTCAGGCCCACAAATTCGTACCGCCGGAGGCCACTTGATAACGCCGACCGGTACCTGCACTTCTAGGGTAACTGTGCAAGAAGAAACGTACTTAGCAACCTTCGTCGTACTTGTCCAGTGTTCCCGCGACGTCATCCTTGGCATGGATTTCTTAGCAGAGAATGGAGCCGTTATCGACCTGCAGACTAAGTCAGTGACCTTATCGACTGAGAACGCAATACACAGTGCTTCAGAGCGACCGACAGCACTGCACATCCTTGGTGATCATGTCACTATTCCGCCCCGTTCCAGCGTGCTGACGTCTGTGGCTGCGAATACACTGCGAAACTTTGAAGGTGTCGTGGAGAGTAAACAGATCTTACTTTTCGAACGCAGTCTTGATGTAGCCAGAGGAGTCGTTCTCCTCGAAGACGGCAAAGCAGACGTCCTACTCACAAATTTTGGCGGTGAGCACCAGCACTTAAGCACTGGGACTCTAGTGGCCCATATTTGCGGTATCACGCATGTTCGAAAAGCCTCTGGACTTGCGACGCTGTCATTGACCGAAATGGAGAGGCCTACCACCGATTTACACTTCGACATTAACCCTGCGCTTTCTCAACTGCAGCATCGCCAAGTGAACCAGCTCCTCCAGCGCTATCGGGCGACCTTCTCCAACTCTTCACATGTTGGCAGAACCGATCTCGCCAAGCATCGCAATATTACGGATGATACCGTGCCACCTCTCAGACAGTCACCTTACCGAGTGTCTCCGACTGAACGCGCCGCTATCACCCGCCAAGTGAAAGAGATGCTTCGCGACGATGTCATCCAGTCCTCGCGGAGTCCATGGGCTGCACCTGTCGTTATTGTGAAGAAAAAGGATGGTACGCTGAGGTTTTGTGTGGATTACCGCCGGCTAAACAAAGTTACAAAGAAAGACGTCTATCCCCTGCCACGCATCGACGATGCTTTGGATCGTCTCTGCTCAGCGAAATATTTCTCTTCAATGGACTTGAAATCCGGATACTGGCAAATAGAGGTAGATGAGAGGGAACGCGAGAAAACGGAGTTTATTACTCCGGATGGGCTCTACGAGTTCAAGGCTATGCCCTTTGGTCTCTGCTCTGCTCCGGCTACTTTCCAACGGCTTATGGACACCGTACTTGCAGATCTCAAGTGGCAGACATGTCCCGTTTACCTTGACGACGTTGTGGTCTTCGCTCCAACGTTCGAGGAGCACCTTCGGCGCCTTGAAACTGTTTTGCAAGCCATAACATCCTCTGGCCTTACGTTAAAGAACGAGAAATGTCATTTTGCTTATACGGAGCTCAAGTTCTTGGGGCACGTCGTAAGCCACGCTGGTGTCCTGCCGGATCCAGAGAAAACGACAGCTATTGCCAACTTCCCTCCGCCCAAAGACCAGAAAGCTGTTCGATGATTTCTTGGCTTATGTGCCTACTACCGGCGCTACGTCAAAGATTTCGCTCGACTCGCCGAGCCCCTAACACGTCTGACAAAGACAGACACGCCTTTCACTTGGGACGCACCACAGGAACAAGCATTCAAAGAGCTTCAACGCCGGCTACAAACACCTCCCATATTGGCTCACTTCGACGAAAACGCCGACACGGAGCTTCACATCGATGCAAGCAACATAGGCCTGGGCGCCGTTCTAGTTCAAATCCAGGGCGGCCAAGAACGTGTAATCGCTTACGCCAGTCGCTGTCTATCAAAAGCGGAATCGAACTATTCCGCAACAGAGAAAGAATGTCTAGCCATTGTGTGGGCGATGTCGAAGTTCCCGCCATACCTTTACGGGAAACCATTCAAGTTAGTAACTGACCACCATGCCCTATGCTGGCTTGCAACCTTAAAGGACCCTTCAACCCGCCTTGTAAGATGAAGTCTACGATTACAGGAATTCGACATAACTGTCACGTACAAATCTGGCCGTCAGCATTCGGACGCAGACTGCCTCTCACGGGCCCCTGTAGATCCCCCCGCAGATGAAATTCCTGATGAGGCCATACTGCTAAATGCCATCAGCACAGAGTGCCTCGCTGAAAGACAATCTGCAGATCCCGAACTTCGTCACATCATGGACTATCTAAACGGTGCATGTACAACCGCTCCGAGAGCTTTCAAGCGTGCTCTGTCATCGTTATGTGTGCGCAATGGTGTCCTCATGAAGAAAAACTTTTCCGCCAGCCAAACGCCGTACCTGATTGTTGTACCTATGTGTCTACGTGATGAAATCTTACAAGCTTGCCACGATGAACCAACTTCTGGACATTTGGGATTCACCCGCACGCTTGCAAGGCTCAAGGAAAAGTACTACTGGCCTCGACTTCACTCAGACGTTTCACACTATGTGAAAACGTCGCAACTGTCAGCGTCGTAAGGTGCCGCCGACTAAGCCCACCGGACTCTTGAAGCCAATAGACCCACCGTCGAGGCCTTTCCAGCAGATTGGCATGGACATGCTGGGACCATTTCCCCTTTCACACTCCGGTAACCGGTGGGTCATTATTGCCACGGATTACCTTACACGATACGCGGAAACCTCCGCTCTACCCAATGGTACTGCCTTAGAGGTTGCAAAGTTTTTCATCAATTCCGTTGTCCTGCGCCATGGCGCACCGAATATTTTGATTACTGACAGAGGAGCCGCATTTACAGCCGAATTGCTGCAGCAGATTTTAATTCACAGTCATACTGAACACAGGAATGCAACACCTTACCATCCTCAAACGAACGGCTTGACCGAACGCTTGAACAAAACACTTGCTGACATGCTCTCAATGTACGTCGACGTAGAGCACAAAACGTGGGATGAAGTGCTCCCGTACGTTACCTTTGCATACAATACAGCGGTCCAGGAAGCAACGAACATGACACCTTTCCGTCTGGTCCATGGCCGCGAAGTGACCACAATGCTTGATGCCATGTTACCACATCTAGACGACGGCAACCAACAACCAGATGTTCACACCTTTCTGCACCTCGCCGAAGAGGCCCGTCAGTTGGCCAGGCTGCGAATTCAGAATAAGCAACGCCGCGATGCCCAACGATACAACCTCCGACACCGTGACGCCCGGTACACAGCTGGAGACCGTGTCTGGGTTGGGTTTCCTGTACGTCGACGAGGCCTCAGCGAGAAACTGCTGTGTCGTTACTTTGGCCCGTACAAAGTGGTAAGCCAAGTTGGGGACCTAAACTATGAGGTTGTTCCTGATGGATTTAAACAGTCCCGACGCTCCACGCTCCCGGACGTGGTCCACGTGGTCCGCCTGAAACCGTATTACGACCGATAGTGTTGACTCTTTCTGTAAGTGAGCAACTGCCCTTCGTGCAATGGTTTTTTTTTATCTCTACCCACACTCCCAGCATCGGGACGATGCTTCTTGTACCCGGGGGGCAATGACACGCTGCATCCTTTATTTTCCCTCTGTGCTGATCGCGAGCGTGTGCCTCCTCGAGGCGAAGAAACCGACGCTCGTCTCCTCGAGTCGAAAAAAAACTGAAGTTCTTCTGTCGAAGCGGGCCTGCTAGTTTCCTGCCGCACTGTGACTTTGTTACTCCTGTGTCCCGCGGTGACTTGTGATCAGAGACTTCACACCGTGACAATATACGCTTTGATAACGAATTAAGCTTAATTGTTAATCAACGACTGCTTCATTTAATTTTAGAACTCCACAGTCGTTCTTGCCATAAAAGCGGAAAAATGTTAGACTTCTTTTTTTCGCACTTGCGAAAAAAAAACCAGAAAATCTAAAATTTTGCTACCCATGCACTTGGCATGCCACCGAATCAAATGTTGCTCTGCTGAACTGCGATTCTTGTAATGGCTTCTACAGGAAACTCTTTTGTTCATATGAAATTCAGTGTGACGAAGCCCCGCGCGGATATATTTCGCGTTTCGAGTTTTGTGAAATGTGAAAGCCGGCCCGCCGCCGTTGCGTGGGCTACTCTAGCTGGCTCTGCGTTCATTTTTGCCACTGCAGTGATTTGAATATTCGCGCCTTGTTTAGCAAATAGCTGGCGTACTCGTTTGCCAAATGATTGTTTTAAGATAACCATAGAGCATTTACCAGTACCGCATGTGTGCGTATTTCATCAATGATTAATGCGCCGCGGTCATTGCAGTCGTACCATTGATTATACACGTATGCGATGGTCTACTCGTTTGGAAACCTAAGGCGTAAGTTACGCGAGCTCCACTTATGTCAAATAGGCGTGTGAAAGAAATAGCGCCTTTAAGTATAGCAGTTGACATATTGCGTCGTACATTCCCGCCTGGGCGGCGGCCATGTGCACCTTGAAAGTGACCGGGGCCTGCGTCTTGGATTGCAATGCGCAGCATGCAACCCGACAAACAACCCCACCTGCCGTGGGCATCCACTCGGGCAAGTCGGCGCCGCTGTTGCTGGCTCCGTGCCATCCATGTTTGTCTTCCTTTGTAACGTTTTCAATGGACTTAGTAAGCAGCGATCAGAGCGTCCATATTTCGGCGCAAGTGAGTACGATCACTGAACTGGAACAGAAGTGCGCGGTGCATCAACAAGAGCGTACGCTTGAGAAAAAAATATGCGAACGAGTGTGATGAAGAAAAATGAAATTGTAACCCAATTAATTTTTTTCAGCATAACCTTATTATTGTTATATTGTGATCGTACGTGAAGTGTTCTATCTCCATTTTTATTTTTTTTTTCAAATACTTCTTAGAGCGAGAACGAAGCAGGAAGCGTCAATACTATTTGTCATATGTGAGAGCGTTCATGTGCAAACTGACGTTTAGTGCTCAATGTCCCAGCTTCAATTTAGGTCAGCAATGTTAAATCGTTAAGCGAAACTATGTGCTGCGACGCTTCGTATTCGTATAGCTTAAACGACCTAGTTTATTTTTTCGATGGAAGCGCGCTCGCCATAGTTTATCTGTGTCACATATGAATATTAATAGGGCGAAGCTTATTCCTCATTAATTGCATCGCATTGCATGCGCGTCCCGCGGTAATTGTCGGTTTGAAGCCACTGTTGGTAAAACTGATGCACTTGGAGGCAAACGAATTCGCTAAAACTTTTGGAATTCTCTTCACCTAGAGCAGCATAAATCGCCATAGGAGCAGCCACGGAAGGAACTAGACCATCACCGAATAGAATAATAGAATACCAAAAAAATAACAACCGTTGCCTATGCACGATATACATAACAGGTCATTTTGATTATTTCTAATCTCCCGGTCGGCGCGGATAACGCCACCGCCGACCTGGCGGAGCGGCGACTAATGCCGAACTTGATATTTGACGCCATCGCCCGATCGTCGGGCTCATCTAAATTCGTCACAGTATACATGTGGATAGATTATAGTGCAAGTTTAAGTCAATGGAGATCTAGTGTAAAAGAACACGTGTCATCCCAAGCAGCATCAATAGCTAGGCGGTATTAGAGCAAACACTACGGCGACCTACCGCGCGGAGCTATAATTAATTAGACACAAGATTTCAGAAGCATTTAAAATTGCAAAGATAACTTGAAGACATTGAGTATAACAGCGCGGTTAACGAATCCAAAAAATTTAATGAGCCTGCCAACCACGAAAGCACTTTAATATGGTTTCCAATAGAATATTTCCAGCTACATGCTAATTTGAATACAATATTGACCAGTAGCCGAAATAGACGAGAAAAGGCTGACTGAAGTGCAATTCAATGCATCTGACTTTGGCGGGACATGGTAACACAGCTGACAGTTTTGTCCAGCATGTGCCATATATTGATCAACATCAGTGGAGTAACGGCTAAAGCTGTTCAATATAGCCATCCTTATGAAATGGCAATGCCCATACCGGTAATAAATAAGGTATGCCAATGTATATCTGACAATGGCGGGCGATTGTAACCGATCTCGCAGTATTGTCTAACATATGGCATATATTGGCTGACGTCAGTGGACTGACGGCTAACGCTGTCCGTTATAGCCATCCTTTAAAATGGCAACGCCAACACCGGTGATACGCTGGACATCCAGGCCCATCATAGCCAACCAAGTATAATGACAGCACCGATATTGTGAGAGCATTGGATATGGCGGGGTTATGTTGTTGTCATTATAAACAGGCACTGCCACTATTGTGTGCCAATGTAATCATCAGGGCCAGTGCTAGCCGTGCTATAGAATGGCAAAGCCAATATTGGCAGCGCTGCCAATATTGGCCGTATGGCAGTATGGCAGCGCTGGTAGTATGGCAGCGCTGGGCCTCCATGGGGCTGATCTTTGCCGGCTCACTGACAATATTGGCCGAAGCTCCAGTGCTGAGTGGGCACGTCCAGGCCCTAGCATTTTTCTTCTAAGCGCAGAAGTGGTTTTAATGCACGGGGCTTTTTGCCGAAAAGAATCCTGGATGGGCATTTTGTGACTATAGAGTAACAGAGGTGTTTATGCTGAGAGGGGATTTTGAAGACTTCTGTACAATTTAGTGCCATTCTTCGACCTTCTAAGGAACGTTCGTTTGTTGCTGTATAGAGGATGGCTATTGGGAATTTCTATATGCGCCGGAAGATAGCCGTAAACCAAAATTATGAAGTGGATCTAGCATTTTCTAATTGGCTTGACTTAGTCATATACTATTGACTAGTAGTCTAACATAGGGACCAGAGAATGCTAAATATGTAAAAGCAATACCTTTTCAGATCCCCAACATTTTCGAGACAGTAGTTTCAGGGCATTGGAGGTCTGGGAAGTCTTTTTCTTAAGTTTATTTACTTGCGCGAAAATTGTTAGATTTTATCAAAAGTGACACCTAAAATTTATGTTCTTTCTTTAATAGTAGCGCGGTTTGGTTAAAATATAGTGTGGGCTTGACCTGAGGCGTCGCCTAAAAGAAACCAGAACAGCTATAGTTTGGTGAGGGAAAAATCTAAGTCCATTTTTGTCTTCCCAAACAGCCAAATTAGTATTGTCATTTCTATCTGTCGCTCACAATACCGTAGATATATTGACAGAGGTGCACGCTATATTAGGATCACCTAAGTACACTGAGTACAATATGATTGAGTGATAATGTTTACACAAGGCTCATTTTAACTACGAAGAGGGTTGTACAGAGGATGCACGCCTGGCATAAACCGTTCTTTTGAGGAAACATGTTTGAGTAAGTTGCGCCTAGCAGACTCTGAATGTGTGTTTTTTTTAGGAAATCGCTCTAAGAGCTCACCATCCTGCCGCGCATAACTAGATCTGCTAGGTCACGGAGGATACCGAACCTCCACGGGGTATCGTAAGCCCTCTCCAAGTCGCAGAAGACTCCGAAATGCATGGACGCTTCCAGAATAATTTTCTCGAGACGCACAATGCAATTAGTTCTTGATGATGCCTTTTTAAAACGGAATTCATGTGTATATCTAGAAGTAGCAGAGGTACCAGAAAAATGTGAGTGATTTTTACAATGCTTTCCAAGGATTTTGCAATGCAGCTGATTGGAGCTATTCGTCTGTAACAGCTACGACTTGTGGGGGTTTACTTGGTTTCAGAAAGGGTATTAGTATGGCATTTTCATGCTTCCGGCAATTTGCAAAATTTCCATTATTTATCGAAGACATTTACAGTGCTTCTACAGTAGCCTGCGAAAGATTGCGAGCTTTGCATAATGGACATCAGGGCCTGGGGCTGTTTCTTACCGGAGAATAGGACTGTTTGTGTATTGTGATATTCGACTTTGAATTATCATTTAGGCCAGCCTGAAAGAAAAACTTTCGTCTTTTGGCTATTTTATGTTTTTCAAATGTTTTACTGCAGTGGGACGAGCTTGAAACATTCGCAAAATGCTCGCCTAAGATGTTTGTGGTTCTTCCATTGTCGTTTGTGTTCCGGGTGTTGTCAGCATAGGTGTGAAGGATGTAATTTCCTGTGAATTGTTAGACAGGCGAGGAGCGCATCAAATTGAGGCTTGACCACATCTTCGACCGTCACCGTTCATGGTTCCTTCCCTCCAGCTCTCACGACACAATTCGAATGACATCGTCGGTAGGGACGCAAGGTTCGTCGCCAGGAACCAACACCTAGTTTATACAAGGGGCCTTGCGGGGTGGCCAGGATTCAATCCGGCATCTTTTGGGTGCACTAGTCGAGCAGTGTAACCACTGCAATAACATTACAGATAGGCATTAAACTTAGTGCTCAAAATAATATTCTAGTTATATGTCTCAAATCGTATGGTGCAACCAAAATGAAGTAACAGGGAAATATTCATACATCTGCTGTTATCTTCGTATGTTGTATATGTACTGCAGCATTGAACAGCATGACAGCAAGTGCTTCCGTACATACTTCTGAGTAGGTTTAAGGAGGTCAATACAAAGCTGACGTTGCACATAAAATTATACATTAGCGTAGGCATCCGGTCATGACACGTCACCCCAATAAACGCGGTGACCAGTACAGCCATGATGTAGTTCTTGTAATTGTACTTATAGCAGGAAAGGCCGTGCTGCACCAGGTCATTAGCGCACTGGAAATCTATCACTCCGGTGAGGACACACACACACATATATATATATATATATATATATATATATATATATATATATATATATATATATATATATATTTATATAGTAAAAGCTCGTTAATACGGACTTTTAGGGACCGTAAGATATGTCCGAATTAACCGAATGTCCGAATTATCGAGAGAAAAAAAGAACATGCACGATTTTATCTCAACATACCTTTATTACTTAAAGTAATCACGGATGCTTGTCTCCTTTCCCGCAGAAACCCGCGCGGATACTATTTTCCTCAGTCCTTCCAGTTGCTCAGCAGCGGGCATGCGTCTGCAGTGCCCCAACAAAATTTCTCTAACACAACGAGGGCCTCTGCTGCTTCCTTCACAGTGCGAGGGGGCCGAGGCTGCTCCTCTCGTAGCCCCTCTTCCTCCTCCGAATCTTCGCCGTGCAGTACGTCCCGGACAATCTCTTCCTCAGTTAGAGAGCCGGCTATATCAACGCCGTCATCAATGCTGATGTAATCGGCGAGTGTCACCGCATCCACCAGCACACCTCCGAAATCCGGGCAGCCATCTGCATTGTCGTCTGGCGACACGTCTGCCACTGTGTCATTGCAGGGCTCAGGCAAAACGAAGCCACTGTGTCGAAAACAGTTAGCGATGACGTGCGCAGGCGTGTTCTTCCAAACGTAGGCAAGAATGTTGACCGCGCTCAGAAGATCCACGTCGTACTGCTTACTGACTTCATTGCAAAGTAGCATGCGTTCCAGCACGCGCCTGCGGCATTTAGTCTTCACATACTGAATTATACCTACCTTAGCCCATAGGTTGGAGGGCCGATGTAGTGTTGGGCGGCAAAAAAACAACTTCAATGTTGTTCAGTCCGGTGGCACTGTTATGTGCACTACAGTTCTCAAGGACAATTAGCACCTTGCGGTTCTTCGCGGAAAACTGCCGGTCTAACTTTTGTATTCAGCCGCGAAAAATTTCCGATGTCATCCAGGCCTTTGCCCGGTACTCCACCGGAAGAGCAGGCACGTTCTTAAAGCGCCGTGGCTTTTGTGTCTGTCCAATGACGACAAGCGGTAAGCGCTCTGTCCCTGTCATGTTTGCGGCTAAAAGAACGGTGACTCATTTTTTACTCCTTTTTCCTCCGATGCAGGGATCTCCTTTCATTGTCACAGTCTTGTCAGGCAATGCCTTAAAGAAAAGTGCTGTTTCATCAGCATTAAAAATGTCATTTGGATCATATGCTGCTATACGTTCCAGCAGCTGAGCATTCTTCCATTTGTTGGCAACATCTTCGTTGACGGCATCTCTTTCGCCGCACACAGTCTTGAAAACGAGACCATGCCTGTCTCTAAAGCGCGCACACCACCCTTCTGACGCTTTGAGTCCATTGATATGCATCATCAGTGCAAACCTCTCGGCCTGCGCCATGATGCGGGGTCCAATCAATGGGAGGTTTGCATCACGCGAGTTGACCACCCACCGAAGCAGGGCTTCTTCCAACTCCGGATGAGCTGCTGTTCGCAGACGCTTTCTTGACGCTTGGAACTTCTCGCTTTCGAACGCCTGAAGAATCTGCTCTTCATTTTTTACATATGTGCTTAAAGTACTCCTTTTAACGTCATATTTTTCATTGCTTCTTGTCGGGAGAGCCCGTTCTTAAGGGCCCGCAAAATTTCCACTTTGGTAGCCAAGTTCTTGGCCTCGTAGCTCTTCGGCCGTTTCGCCGGTGTTGCCATCGGGGGCGAGTGCGGTGATACCAGTGCACAACAGAGAAGCAATGCACTAAAGCGAGTAGTCCTTAATACAACAGTGTAGCGCACCGACAGCAGCACAGCGACAAAATGGCACCGCCAGTAACGTCGACTCGTGAAAAAATAAATACGCCCATCCAGCCACAAGTCGAGCCAAGTTGATTAATTGATGTCCATGGCGATGCTGCTTTTGGGTATCGCTATTGCGCCGCGTTCGTCTTATTTTCGTTTTCGAACCTCGGTAGCTGCCCGAATTTGTCCGAATTATCCGTTGTGCGGTCAAATCCGTCCGAATTAACGAGAGTTTCGTCCCACAGACTCCTATACATAATTCTGGGGACCAGGCGCGAAGGTCGAATTATCCGATTTTCCAAATTAACTGGAGTGGAATTAACGAGCTTTTACTGTGTATATATATATTGTCTTCCCTTCAGTGCTCTCCTAAGCTCACTTGTGCTTCTTGGCCACGTTGTAGAGTTCGCAGCACGTCATGATGCCGATGACATGCTCGGTTGAATATGTAGGGAATGGAAGCGGCGTTTCAGATGCCTTTTTATACACTGTATACGCAATCCCAGGTGTCAATGGCGGTGCCGTACCCATTTTAAAGCACAAACATTATCTTAATTCATTAGAAAGGGGACGCTAAAGTCTTCAAAAATCACAGACCAGTCAGATTACTATCTTTTTAATATAAGGTATTTACTGAGGTAATCGCTGATAGAATAATGACAACCTCAGACAGCAATCAAGCAAACGATCAAACAGGTTTAAGGAACGGGTACTTCTAGTACTGATCACCTTCATGCCATCAACCAGGTGATAAAAAAATGCTCGCAAAATGACCAGCCCTTCATAGCATTCATTGATTACGAAAAAGCATTCGACTCTGTATAAACATCGGCGGTCATGAAGGCATTGCGAATTCGGGGTGTAGATGAGCCGTATGTGAAAGTACAGGAAGATATTACCGCGCACTATTCAACATTTTTTCGACAGCCACAGGCATGCGGCCTTATCACTGTGATTCTAACGCGCGGATAGATTCTTTAATCTTTGTTTTGTTAATGCTTGTTGTCGCGAGACAGCGCTTTATCGTTTCCTTTGTCGAGCAAGATGCGTCACGATATATCTCTAAGATTCTAGTCACTCGCGTGCGATTTTACACTGTTCCAGGCTATGCTTGTGACCCTTTGCGGCTGTATCTAGACGTTTCTTCACCGGCTTCAAATTGAGCGTTGACGGGCGCTACAGGCTTTCTTAGTTGTGCGACCGATGAGTATGTTTGCTGTTATTGCCTTCACTAATTCGTGGGCGGAAGTCAGCCCATTAAAGAGTTTCATTCAAATCCAACGCCAGTGTCTTCATTTCTGTTTACCGAGCTTGTCACCACAATGTGATATCTGGTGGAGGTGCTTGTCTTCTTGTCTTGGACCCCTCCTACAAGCCGAGAAAATAGCTCTATTCGTGTCGCACCTCGAGATCTGCCTATAGCCCACCGAGTCAGCCGCTGTCTTCAAAGGTTCCAGCCTCAATACTGGGTACTATCGGACCCCAGCCGGACCGAGAAGAAGGATCCTGCAGTCATAATGGCCCAGTCTACATTTCCTGTTGTTATGCGGCAGCCCCGAACGCTGCTCGTTTTTCATGAAACCCAGAGAAAGGCGCCGAAGAGTGGCTCGATCTTTATGAGCGAGTGGCAACCTTTTAAAGCTCTGATGAAGCTCTGAAGCTCCGGAATGTCTTCGCTATTGATGGTGCCATTCGTACGCGGCTACAGAACTACGAGTCTTCCTATAACTACAGGGGAAGCATTCAGGAAGGCAATCTTGGTGGTATTCTCGAGCGTCGTGAGGAGGTAAAGAGCGGAACTCCTCTTTCAGTTGAGGGTCCAGCTGCCTCATGAATCCGTGCTCGCACATACTGAAGAAATATATCGTCAATTTCATCACGCCGACAGTGAGATGAGCGAGGAGAAAAAGGGGAGAGTTATGGTGCGAGGCGTAGAGGAGTATTTTGCCTTCTCGTTAGAAACCCGCCGAAAATCGTTAAGAATTTCGTCAGCGAAGGCTCCAAAATCAAAGCGACCCTCGACACCCACACTCGGCGATATAAGCGTCCATTGCAAGCCTGTGCCCTTTGCACGCACACTACGTCCAGCGCTGACAACGACTGGCGGGAGCTTATTCGTGAAGTAGTCCGGGAAGAACTGTGGCGGCTCGTGCTATCTATCGCCCATCAGCCTTAACTACCGCCGGTCGTGGACGACATCCATGAAGAATTTCAGTAGGAATTGGGCTTTCCTCAAAAGACATCAGCGATGGCTGCTACGCAATAAGTCACTGCGATGACCTATGCGGGCGCGCTACGCTGTCCAACGTTCCGACGAGACCCACAAACACACCGCTGCCTAACGACTCTCCTTGGCCCCCGCCCACAAGCCTAGGAAAGACTCCCAAACTCCTGGAAGTACGACGCCTGGAGGACCGCCAACAACCAGTCTGCTATAATGCTTCTACTGAGGTGAGGTCGGCCAAATTCTACACCACTGCCTGTATAGACGCATCGGCCTGCGTGGCTTCGCCGTCGATGCCACATGACCACATTCCGGTGAGCGCCCAAAAGAAATTGACTACCTGCGCAGGACAGAGTCAGCAAGCCGTCGATGCCGCTCTTCATCGCCGTACAGAGCCCAGTTTGCATCTGGGCTGCAGTTACGAGCAAGGAAGGTCCCCCAGCCCCCGTATGGGAACCTAAAGGCAGCAGCATTTGGAGGTGAGGTTGGTATACGGTGAACAAACCAAGATTCTCCGCCGACGACAAGTAACGACGACGCCGCTAGTACGCAGACGCTTCTTATGAAGACACCCTCGAAGACCCTGCTCCCAGAGTTAAAAGTGACACCGCTGCTACGTATGACAACAACATCGACGACAACATGAACAGACTCCAAGATGACGCACATGCCCAGCAAAGTAACAAAGTGAGCCTCGGCGGCGACCTCGCCACACGAAGTAGACATCGAACACCAAAGCTAACGTGCAATATGTGCACAAGAACAACTGACGTCGAAGCTGCTGTCAATGGTCGTACGGTGACCGCCTGGTAGACACCGCAGCCGACTATTCTGTCATCAGTGGAACGTTCAACGCCCAGCTCAAGAAAGTGCCGACCCCTTGGGATGGGCCGCCAAACTGCACCGCGGGTGGTAACCTTATTACACCTTCCGAGAGTTGTACCACAGGAGGGACGGTAAATGGGCGTACTTACCCTACGATCTTCGTGGTTTTGTGGCGATGCTTCCGTGACGCGATTTTGGTTATCGACTTTCTGAACGAGCATCGGCGATCATCGACCTCCGCTCAAAGCTGATCAAGCTCTCCACAAAAGCCGCTATACCTAACTATGACAACATCGACGCATCTGTCGCTTTAAATGTGCTCGACGGAGACTTAGCCGTGCCGCCCTAATCAAATGTCGCCGCTTGCATGGGCAACGCAGACGTCGCAATCGCCGAAGGAAACCCTCCTTGCTCTTGGAACGAGGGCTCGGCATCACAAGAGGTGCCGCCCACTTTCGGCATTTAAAAGCTCACGTGTTCACGAAATTTTGCGAATACCTGCACCTAAATAAGGACACGAAGGATGCTTTTCTCGATGACCTAGCAGACATCCAGGACGTCCTCGCCCTCGCCGAACACACCGTAGATGATGCGCCTAACCAAGGCTATCAGCTCCCGATTGACGTCAATCCAGCGCTACACCCCAGCAAGGCTGCATACGATTCCTTCTTCAAATGTACAGCGAATTATTATTGTCAACATCGAAGGTACGTCAAACTCGACTGACCAAGCACCGCATTTTAACCGACGAACACAAGCGACCACTCCATCAAAGCTCCTACCATGTCACACCAGACACCAAGCCATCTGCGATCAATTAAGGAAATGCTTCGAATTGACGTTACACAGCCCTCTAAAAGTCCCTGGGCGGCACCAGTGGTTCTAGGGAAGAAAGACGGAACACTTGCTTTCTGCTTTGATTGCTGCCGCTTGGATAGCATAACAGGGAACGATGTCTACCCGCTCCCCCGCATCAACGACGCACTGAATCAGCTTTTCATTGCTAAGTACCTTTCACTGTTGGGCCCAAAGAGCGGATACTGCCAAACAGAGGTTGACGAATGAAAGCTCGAGAAAACAGCTTTCATTACACCAGATGGCCTCTTCTTTGGTATTTGCTCCGTACCAGCCCCTTTCCAACGAATAATGGATACGGTGCTGGCTGCCTTGAAGTGGCAAATTTGCCTCGTGTATTTAAACGACATTGTTGTCTTCTCTTCCACTTTTGAAGATTACCTAAAATTTTCGGAGAGTGCTCGACGAATCAAGTCGTCAGGGCTAACATTAAACCCGAGAAATGAGCCTTCGCCTACGAGGATCTGCGATTTCTTGGTCACATCGCCTGCAAGGATGGCGTTCGTCCAGACCTCGAGAAAGCAGCTGCTATCCTTCAGTTCCAATGCATGCACACAAGGACGCTGCGCGCAGATTCCTTGGGCTGTGAGCTTATTGTCAATTTGTCAAGAGGTTTTCGCACATCGCCAAACTGTTGACGCTGCTTGCAAAGGTTGATGTACCTTTTAAATGAGAAGCGCCGCAAGCAGAAGCCTCCAACGAAATAAAGCGCCGCCTACATTCTTCTTTCCAGGAACACTTTAATGATAACGCCAAGACCGAAGTTCACACCGATGCAAGCAGTGTGAGCGTAGGTGCCGTTCTCGTGAAGAACAGTACCGGACAGGAAAGGTTATCGCGTACGCCAGCAGGTCCCTCTTAAAAGCTGAAGCCAATTACTCGGCGACAGAAAAAGAGTGCTTCGTGATCATCTGGGCCACCTAAATGTTTCGTCCGTACCTGCACGTTCGACCACTCAAGGTGGTGAGCAATCACCACCTTGAGTGGTGATTGCTCACCACTGAAAGACCCCCTCCGGTCGTCTTGCACTAGAGCCTACGCCTCCAATAATTTGACATCACTCTGGTTTAAGTCGGGTTGCAAGCATTCCGACGCAGGCTACTTGTCACGGGGACACTTTTGACACGCCTCCGACGGACGAGAGTGATAATGCCTTCTGAAGACCGGTAAGCACCAGCAATTTTGTACAGCGGCAGAGGTTCGAGCCTATGTTGATCGATTGGGTAAATTACCCAGATGGCAAGACAGCTTCTTCTCCGACTGTGTTCAGGTGTCAGTTGTCCTTCGCATTGCACAACGACGTCCTAGTGAAGAACTTCGCACCCAACAAGACAAGACCGCATACCCTCTTCTCGTGCCACAGGAACTGCAAAATAAATTTGGCAGGCTCTGCACGATGAGCCAACGGCAGGACATCACGGAAAGGGAGGCTCCCTACTTCGAGTCCAAGATAAGTATTATTGGCTGCGCTCACCTTCTGGCGTGGCACATTACGTGAAAACGTGCCGTGAATGCCAAAGACACAAGACGCCTCCAATCAGACTTGCTGGGCTACTGAACCCCATACCACCCCGACCAAGCCATTTCCGCAAATTGGAATGGGTCTTCTCGGCCCCTTTTCTACTTCATGTGCAGGTAACATGTGGGTCATCATGGCCACCGATCACCTTACCCTTTACGCTGAAGTGAAGGCACTGCCTAATGGTATAGCTGAAGAAGCCACGTTTTTCTTCGAGAGCATTCTCAGTGACACGGAACCCCTTAAGTCCTCATCACGGATAGGGGAACTGCATTTACGGTGAAGCTCACCCAAGCCTGCTTGAGGTACAGCCACACAAACCACCGGAGGATGACAGCCTACCACCCACAGACGAATGAACTTACGGAAAGTGTGAATGAAACTATAGCGGGCTTGCTCGCCATGTACGTCGACGCCGAACGCAAAACCCGAGATTCCATCCTGCCGCACGTTATCTTGGCGTATAACACGGCCATCTAGGAGACCATAAAGCGAACCCGGTCAAGGTTGTTTACAGCAGGGAGCCCACCGACTAAGCATGACGCGATGCTGCTTCAGGTAACAGAAGGCAACCTCAAAGTCGTCGCCTACCTGCAGCGTACAGACGAATCCTGACGACTTGCACGGCTGCGTAATAAAGACCAACAGCGCACCGACGGTCGTGGATACAACTTACGGCATAACACAGAGTACAGACCCGCTGACCGAGTGTAAGTACTGGACTCAAATTCGCCGTCGTGGACTAAGGGAAAATTACTACGCCGGTACTTTGTTCTGTACAAAGTCATTCAGGGCATAGGACAACTTGCCTACAAAGTCATCCCCGATGGCACGACCACATCCAAGCGGAATCGAGTGCGCCCAGAGAAGTGTTGGGCGCTTGAAGCCTCATATCGAGCGATAAAAGACCTGGTTATTTTACTTTATCGCATTTTATTTATCTTTCTCTGTTTATTTTGTAAACATCAAGACGGTGCCTCTAAAAGGGGGAGCAATGCCACGAGCTACTGAAATCGTATAGTTCTTTTTGGACAGCCGCCGTAATGCGGTCTTATTACAGCAATTCTAGCATGCGGATCGATTCTCTAATCTTTGCACAAGATTACAGTCGCGAGACGACGCTTTATCTTTTGCTTTGTCGCGAAAGATGCGTCGAGATGTATCTCGAAGATTCCAGCCACTCGTGTGTGATTCTACGCGGTTCCAGGTTACGCTAGTGACCATTTGCTGCTTTATCTAGGTGTATCTTCGCCGCCGTAAAATTTAGCGTTGACGGGGCAACCGGCATTCTTAGTTCGACGACTGATGAACACGTTTGCAGTCATCGTTGCCGCCGATTTTCTTAGTTTTTTTGTTGTTTTTTTGCGGGAGCAATCCAGCCCCATAAAGAGTTTCTTTCCAATGCAGCGCCAGTGTCTTCATTTGTGGCTACCGGGCTTGTCACCAATACGTGCCACTATACATAGTGGCAGCACAGCAACCCCAGTTATTAATAAAGAAAGCAAAAAAATTCCTACAAAAATAGGTGTAAGGCAAGGAGAGACGATCTCCACAGTACTTATTTATAGCTTGTTTAGAGGAAGCATTCAGAGACTTGGAATGGGAGCAGTTAGGGATAAGGGTAGATGGAGAATACCTCAGTAATCTGCGATTTGCTGATGACATTGCCTTGCAAATTTCCTCATGGCATGAAATGCAAATAATAATTGGTGGCCCAGATAGGAAAAGCAGAAAGGTAGGTTTCAAAAGTGATATGCAGAAGACTAAGGCATAGTTCAACACCCTCGAGAAGGAGCAGCAGCTTACGTTAGGTAGCGAAGCACTGGAAGTAGGACAGATATAGTAACTGCAGATCCGGACGATGAAAGGGAAATAACCAGGAGAATATGTTTTGGATGGAGCGAATTTGGCAGGTACTCGCAGATTATGACTATCAGCTTACCAGTGTCACTCAAAACGAATGTATACAACACTTGCATCTTATCTGTACTCGAGTACCTATGTGGCTGAAATGTGGAGGCTAAAAAAAGGATTCTACTTAATTTGAGGACAATTGAATGAAAAATGGAAGGGGTGATATTAAGAGATAGAAACTGCAGAGTAGGTCGGAGGAGTAACTCAACACACTAATATACGTATTGGAATCAATCAGAAGAAATGAACATGTGTAGGACATATAGTGCAAAGAGAAAAAAAGCGGTGGTGACTTAGGTAACAAACTGGATTCTGAGGGAAGGAAAGTGTGGCAAGGGGTAGCAAGTAAGGTGACAGATGAGCATAAGAACTTCGCAGGGGTCAAGCGGATGCAGCTAGCACAGGACCTGGTTCATTGGAGGAAAATGGGAGAGGCCTTCGTCCTACAGTGCGTGTACTCCGGCGGATGATGATGATAATGATCTTGCAAAAAAAAACAAGTTGTGAGCTCCCCAATGCAACTATTAGGTTGGTGACGATCACAACGCAAGTTACTGCAGTCAGAGCGAATGCATACAATGCGGAAAAATGAAAAGTTCCGCTAAATCTTGATGTATTTCACATAAAGTTTCATCTGATGTCAGAAAGCATGCGTTTTATGAAACTGACAGTTTTGTAATCTGATGTTGTGGGATTCGGGCTTGCTGCGGCTGCCCTTTGCGCGGCCGCCGCCCGCTTCCCAGTTGTTCGCCTCGTTCCCTTTCTCCCGCCTGAGGCGGCGGAGAGAGGCTCGGACGATGTGTCACTGTCGTTCGGGCCACAGCTCCGCCCTGGCGTCTAAGTGGCTGTTCCCATTGGCGCCTTTTGGTGGGAACACAGCACTGCTTCGACGGCCGCGCTTGCGTGACCGTCCGAGCGGAGCTCTGAGAGACACCCCTTCGAGACATCGCAAGGTGCGTACGCAACTGTTCTTGTCTGCCGGCCTTTGTCCGGGCAGACCAGTGTGTACTCGAGTTCGTCCACTCCGGGTCGTACCTGAGAGCGCAGCTCGAGCCTGTCGATCGTGATCCAACGATCCGCGACAGGCGTATCTTGCGGGGGTTGCCCACTCTCTCTCAAAGGAACCCTTTGGTCACTGCGAGAGAGAGAGATCACAGCACGCCCTTGCGTGCTTGCGGCGCGCACTCCGTGTCAGTTCGTGCGCGCAGGGGAGCCTTGCTCCTCGCGCGCTCCCGGGACACGGTGACTTAGTATGTGTGTGCATATGCGTTTGTATATATGTGTATGTGTGTGCGCGCGCGTGTGTGTGTGTGTACCGCTGGAGGTTGGCGTTTCAATAAATGTCTCCTTTGTGAACTTGGAGGCTTGTGTCCTTGCAGCGAAGGGCTCTCCTCCCGGTGGAGGTTGAGTGCGCGCTGCGGTGTTTCAGTGTGCGCGTGGTGACAGCTGATCGGGGCTTCGGCTCGCGCGACGCTCGAACCCGCGGTGGTTGGTGGCCTATGCTCACGTAGAAACCACAATGTACATGGAATGTATGCTTTGAGCATTTTTCCTTCGAAGACCTCGCACAACCAGTAAACGTGCCCGGTACAATTAATGCAGTAAATACCCTTGCCTAGTGATGAATGAACATATTTATTCCGTTCATTTGAGGAAATATATATCATAGCCAAAAGACGAACTAATGCTACGATATGTGTCATATTATGTAAATTGACTGACGCCATTTCTTAAATTGTTTGTTTGCTAAAAGTCTCCACCTTTCAGGTTTGCCAATGTAATTTGCTAGCAGTGTTACTAATTTATCGAAGAAATTTTAGATCAAAGTCGATTTTTTAGCAAGAAGTTTTCGTTCAAAAACGCTTGTAACGGTGTCAAGTTGTTCTAACAACACGGACAGGCGCAACCGGTCAGTATCCGGGATAACATAGAATAATATATTTAGAATCTGATGCGCACCCACCTTTTAATCAATGCTCCTGGTATTGCCATGAATTGCGTTGTATCGCCTGTTGCAGGACGTGTCCGCATTATTGAGCCACGAAGTGCAGGGATAACGACTGTCTTCCAGCAGGATGCCGCTGTAAGCGCCCGATTCGAAGTGATCAGCGTGGCAACCGTTGGTCAGCACTGGCGCGTCGCATGTGCCACCGGAGCACTTTTTAACGCGGTAGCGTTAAAAGCCCCGTGTCGCAGAAACGTCGGTGTCGTTATCGGCGGCCGCCGTCCCGCGTCGTCCGGCGTTGGCCGTGAGCGAAATATTCCAGAAGCACTAATCAATAATAACGAGTAGGAAAAATCGCCGACCTGAGGAATCGAACGTGGGCCTCCGGGGTGCGAGACGAGCACGCTAACCACTCCACCACGCCAGCTAGTTCGTTTGAAATGGACACTGTCGCGTCTATTGATTGCGGTGTTGTCTCAGAATATGTCCCTTAGAGAAGTATATTGTGGCGTATAATAATAATTATGAGCGTGTAAATCACAAAATTACAGAACACGCAGTTAAGCGAGTGGCAAATTACTTTTCCGCTGCACTCCCTCTTCGCTTGGAGTGCACGTAGCGCCATCACGTGTGTGGCGCACGGAATAAGATAGACGGCGCATGGCCTCCGAGATCTTCATTGCATCGGCTCGGATCGGCAATGATGTTGCCGACGAACTACGGCTGCAACTTGAGGCCCGCTCGTTTCGGCAAGGTGGCTGGCAGCGCGTCTACGTCCCGGAAGGATTAATAAATAAAACTGAGTATAGCAAGTTGCTCTATGTAGGAATTCAAAACAGAGCCTCCCCTCTCAGTGCACGCCTCAGCCGCATTTTAAGCGAAGGAACGCTTGTACGCGCGAACTGGAGCCGAAAGGATCTCTCGCAGAGGCCGCTAGAGGAAGCGATGAAGTCACCGCTATGGCATGAAGTGTCGGAACATGAGCTCGCTCTTGAGAGACGTGTAATGAAAGCGGTTGCGTCTACCAGTGCCGGGCGCACTACGGCGTCTCGTGCTATCGCGTTCCATTCTTAAAGGCGAAGCTTAAGCGCCCTCCATTTTTTGAACACATCGATCATCCGGAATTTGCTCTCCAGCGCAGCCTGTACGTTGAAGTGGTACAAATGGCTATTTATA
This sequence comes from Amblyomma maculatum, assembly GCA_023969395.1. Lineage (NCBI taxonomy): Eukaryota > Metazoa > Arthropoda > Arachnida > Ixodida > Ixodidae > Amblyomma > Amblyomma maculatum. Next base: position 10,436 of record JAJIZL010065006.1, on the reverse strand, counting down.
TGTACGCCTCCTTGTACAATTCAGGGCCCTGGATCCTGACATATGAGTACCGTAGATGGCGCCCACGATGCCGGGGAAACCTCCGGCAGCACAGAGGTCACTCATGCAGCCCGGTGCTGCATCCTTTGATGGCCAGGTGTAAAGCAGGAGTCTATAAGACTTCTGGTGTGCATATTCACCGCTGAGGGTTGCAGACACGCACGTGGCGGCACAAGCCCGCAAATAAATTCTAGGCATTCTCGTAGACCCGGCAAGATTTTGTCGTAGACCCTGAATGATTTAAAACCCGTCGAGGTGCGCAATCCGTACTTTAAACCAGATTTATTAAACTTTGTTTTCGATCAAGGCATTAAAGCGTATGCAGCGAAAGAAATAAGCGTTCCTCAAAATGTTGATTTGCAGTCACGAATGTCCTCAATGGGCACTGCGCATGACAATGACCACTAAGTAAAGGAATGCGATTTAAATCACTTTCTTCTATTACTTCCTGACCTCACTCTACTGGTCAAGAAACATCCGAACAGGCAAAGTGGAGGAAACAACAGCGGCAGCTCTTACCGTGTCCAGGCTCCGGTGTTTCGTTTCTGTGCGAAGGTGACTCTTCTTTCGACTCGTGCATGCCGACCAGTTCACAGCCGTTATGATAAAGCTGCCGGTAGTAAAAGATTTGAAAGCCCGAATCATCTGACACTGTTAAGTTGACGCATGGCTGTAATGAGTCGGATGAGAATGTTGGCAGGAAGCAGCTCGGTTAATTAACTGATGCCCGCCCAGCCCAAAGCGGAGTCGTCGCTGCAGCTCCTGCTCGCTGCAATGTCTAAAGTATATGCCCTGTCCCTGAAACAACGTTCACTACGCAGTAGAAGTTTCACAAGGAGCAGCAGGACATATTGACGCTCCGCAGGCATTCCATGAACGAGAGAACATGAACGGAAATGCACCACGCCGAGAAACAAATGCCCACTGAGTGGCCAGCTTTATAGTTTCCCTGCCTCCCAAAACATGGCAAGGGCGTTTAGTGCAGTTTCAGACATTTTGTAAAACCGCCGAGGTGAGGCGCGCATATCCTTGTCTGAGTAACCAACGCAAGAATCGCACGCGGTTAAAAAAAGAAATAACGCGTATGTAGTCGGCAAACCAAGCCTCTACTTCTATGGTTTTGCCGCCTCGCAGAGAAACATTGCGGCAAAAGCGGTGACCGGACAGCGGGTTTGTAGGTTGTGAAGCCCTTCTAGTCTGTCTCGGTAGACTTTAGATTTCCATACAGCACGCGCTTAGCTTAGATTTTTCCAGGGCTGAAGCCGCTTCCACGAAACATTCATCATCATCATCATCATCAGCCTGATTATACCCACTGCAGGGCGAAGGCCTCTCCCATATTTCTCCACTTAACCACGAAACATTAGTGTGCGGTTAAGACAGCGGTCAAGTCTACAATGAGAGGTAGTTTAAACAGCGCACACACAGTATTACCCACGAACTTAAACAAGATTCAACATGGCTTCTGCGTGGCTGCTAGGATTGGATTCACATGCTACACCTCTTGGAACGTGGAAATCGTGCAACTAAGTTTTTTTACTTCTTTGTGTTCATTTAGAGGTGAAGCCTGGCCTCTCGGAACTATTTACTGATTCAGAACTCGTGTCGACGTTGCTTTTTTTTGTCTTCTTTGGCTTGAGGCGAGCTTGATTATCTTCGCCATTCTTCTGCGCGGGCGCTTTGCTATAATGCATCTCACTCGTGTTTTGAACTACGAATGCAGTAAAGAAAACAAAAACACGGCACGTTGTGATACTTTTCCTTCCCGTTTTTCTCTGCTGACACTTGGCGATGCTGAATAATTGAGTACTGTTTTCGAAGAAATTCAATGGCTTTCGTAATGATTGTTGTCATAGTTGATGCAACACAGATGTGTTTTTCGCTTCCTGGGTTGTACTAGCATAGCACATCCCACGGGTGCCTTTAGCGGTGTGCCAACGTTAAAAAGCGGCACGAGCTGCCGGTTTCAAACCTCGCAGGTCCACTCTCACCTAACCATTTCTTTCGGCTCAATGTGTATATGGGCGTGCAGCTCGATAATGCGCTCATATCACCACATGTATGTTCTAAAGTGAGAGCAATTGAAATGCGTGTCACATGTAAAACACGTAGAGTTGTGAGCAAAAGTGGTATACACCACTCAGCCAGTTGCGGAGCACGGAAAAACTGCATTGCGACGTCATATCTCAGCAGCTACCTCGGGTCGAAACTAATTACGGTGACCCATTTTATCCACATGCGTCACTGGTGCTGGCCCTGTAGTTGTCGCCAGATAGCATTTAAATGCAGTTTTTCCTGGCTCCGTCACCGGCGTAGTGATGTATATCACTTTTGGTCACGACTGTACGTCTTGTTTCCAGTTGCCCTTATCCGGACGATTGGCCGGGCGTGAATGCATCAGAGCTTTGGGAGGCTTCCACAGTGTCCTGGATGCTATCCAATGCACTATTTAAGAACCTAGTGCTTGGCGACACCTCAAATTAACTGATCGAATTTGTGTCAGTACTACAGTCATGTTCTGTTGAAACAATGCTTGTTCTGCCATCCCAAGTATCAACTTGCAACTAGCACGTTGCTGATTGGATGTTCAGACTTCCTCGCTATTTTTTGGTGCCAGCGCTGTGTCCTGATTGTGTGGCGCCGGGATGTTCACATCGTCATCAGAAATGAGACCCGCTGCAGATCGTTTTGATTGCTGCTGTGTTCTTGGTGCTCATTGGCTGCATTTTGGATGTTCAAAATGCCACTAGAGAAGTTACTTATTACACCTGTGCTCCCGCGGTCAGCCTTGTCAGCTTGGTGAGGTGCTGAACGCTCAGTGTTAACACATGTGAAGCCGCAGCTGCCAATGCCGCCATTATCAGATATCTGCAAACCTAGCGGGTTACTGTATCAGGCGGCAACATATTTATGCTCGCATTTTCATAAAGGCAACTAGCGTACTTCTGAAATGCCTGCGTTTAAAGTGTCATTCGGAAGAATTGTGGTGTTTGCAAACAGTTTGTGCAATTAAAGAGGCAGAATGCATTAATTTATAGCAAAGTATTGACCCACTCTTTAAAATGCGTAGCTGCAATTACAAACTTTGGACTCCTTTTATTAGCCGCAATGTCAACATGCTAATATTCCTGTATCCACTGAGAGCAATGTGTTTTGAGTACGGATACTATACGTTGCTGCGAGTATACACATCATGTGTTTGCCAGGAATGGGCGAGATATTTTCTGCTCCCTTGAATACTCTGTCCGCAGTCTCGAAGACCTTTTTCTCAGGCTGCATGGCCACGATAAAAACGGCTGTAGCAAAATATAACTATGACCCAGGCCTTGTCCTTTATGTATTGCCATAGTGTTGGCAAAACAACTGCAGCAAAATAAGGGGCTCGTAATGGGACACACACAATTGTATGGTTCTAAGGTTTACATCATATGATTTAGCCAAAGTTTACTCAGGCTATGAGAGACGCCGCAGTGTAGTCCTACAGAAATTTCGCCCACCTGGTGTTCTTTAATGTGCACTGACATTTCAAGACGCAGATACGGCACACATGAGTCAAATGAGCTACCAAAAGACTTGGCAGTATTGTGACGTTCTAAATGTACATATATACATAAATGTTGTCTTCATCACTGCCATATGGGCAGCGAAATCATATGACAGCTGAAATGTAAACTATTGCAAAGTAATGCGCATTGCCTGGCTGGGTATTCTCAACTACAACCTATATATGTGGCATAGAGGAAAGTATCAGCTGAGCGGCCATGTAATATTTTACTTCCATGGGTACCAACTACCCTTGACCGGAACATTACAGAAATAGAAAAATTAAACTTACTTGTTCAGAAATGTGGTTATTTACTGTGGTCATTTGAAAACAATTAATCGATGCAGTTATTAATATGAAATTGTTCACTACATTCCTCTGTCTGTTAATGACCACTGTTTTCACTACAATTTAAGGTCACATTATTTCTAAGTTACATTTACAAACACTGTAATTGATTAAAAGTAATTTACTCGAAGCTTATGCACAACTTCACGGTTTCTGTTCGTGTAAGCACTTTTACTTGGACGCGATTTGCGAGTGGCACTTTCGCCCATAGTTGCAGGCACAGACAGTTACCTACTTGAATGTGAATGCATTGTGAGGATGAGAGCTATGCAAAAAACCTTTATGCATCAATGCAACAATTATGAGCAGGGTAGCTATTCCCTTTTAGAATCCACTATAATCAACAATTGATAGCAATACAAGTTGGATATGAATGATTCTGGTGGTATTCATTGTGATGATGTAATCGATGATCAAAAGTATGAGGTCTACACACAACACAAGAGAAGAGAAGAAAACCTCTTTGATGAAAGTAAATAAGGTAAAATATCTAATTTTCATTTTAACCACCCTCATAAAATGGCGCCTAATCATATGATACCAAACACTGCTTTGGGGGCTGCTTTTCGGTTGCTTTTGGTGCATTAAAGGCACCATTTTTATGCAAGGTATTTGCACTACCCATGACGTCATGTGCCCCCGCTCAGCCTGCGCCCTGTACAGAAGGCTGAAAACTGTCGAATCTTTATTCGCCATCTACTCAGGCTGATTCAGGTAGTATTTCACCTGACAAACTACAAACCTTCAACGTTTTACGCTTTAGGGCTTATGTTTTTTTTTTAAATTGCTACAATTTTTCTTAAGGTTATTAAACAGGGTAAGAGCATGGTAACAGTGGGCAGAACAGGCTCTTTTGCTGAGAGTGCGTATCTGAAGCAGAATTCACCCGTGTTGCGACCGCTAGACGCGGTTGTTAAACCCAGCGCCGGGGACGCCGTCTCGAAAGTTCCGTCCCCCAACCCCCACTGTCTGGCTCCCGACTCCGGGAAAGCGGTGTTTCCCGAAATGCGAGCATCTGCGAAGGCAGCCGGCGGCTCGAGCCGAGACGTTTCGGCCGGGGAGTTTACGTTTTACCGCAGCCGCTGATTCGTCTGTCTGGGGCCCCGGGATGTCTGCAGACGGCGGCGGGGGAGGGGGACGCCACGGGCGTACGGTGCAATGCGTCTGGCCAGACTTCAGTCGGGATCGAGACTCTGAAAGTGGTGGTGGTGTGCTCGCTAACCGCGCGTGTGTGTGGTGCGTCAGCCAGCGAGCGTCTACTCGTCGCAAGGTGTCCGGCCCAGCGAGGAATGTCTCAGGCGAGCCGACGACGACAGCACGACGCTCACCTCGGATCGGACCCTACCACCCCGAACAGCTAAGCACTCGCTTCACTGTCATCTCGGAAACTCTTTCTTTAATTCTTTCCTTCCAAATTGTTCTGTATTGTATATTTTTCCATCTGTATATTTGGATGCTGTTATTCTGTTCTGTTTATTCTGTGCCACCTGCTTTTTTGGATTAGGATTTAACAGTTTTAAATGTGCTGATTTTTGTTTAGAAATTAAATCATTTTCCTTTCATTTCCGACTCCTGTGTCGTACCCCCGGTCGGTCGCTGATCAGGCGTGGACCTATCGCCTGTTAGCCACCTGGTCCTGAATTAGATTTAACACACGGGTATAGGTGTTTGTCCCTCTTCCCACCAGAACTGGTAATACTGGGAGTGCGGGGAGACATTGGCAGCGGCCTTTCGTCCCTCGCTCCCATATCGTGACAGTATCATGGTATATTAATGGTTTGCACAAAATTCCTTGAGGTTGTGTTATGCCACACTTGACTTCGAAACAGACATCATTGAAATATTTGAGCGAATCACGAAGGACTCCATTTGAATGTAATGATTGCAGTATATCAAGCTTGAAAGCATTTTAAAACACAATTACAGAGAATATTTTCTCTACAATTCCGGAAGCTTGAAATCTTCTTCGCACATATTCCCGAGTGCTTGGAATTCTAGCCATAGAGGTAAAACTCTATTCTGTCATATGCACCGTTCACTAAGAGTCGTTTAAGCACTTTTTTCATCATGTGAATGTGTATGTACTGTTCTATGTACGCATGTGTTTGCCCTGTTTACAAACGTGATGCAGCACGAATTCCCCGAACAACTATTCCTATTTCTGAAGGCATGTGCCGCGCAAAAATACCGGACGTAAACCATTCTATTTTTAAACACGATCAAGCAGCACAGCTAATAAATAAAACCCTTGATAGGTATCAAACTGCGGTTTTCTGCACTGCGGCACACAATACCTCGATTACTATTATGTCGAAAGATAAAATAGGGCCAGAAAACACCAAGACAATAGCAACGTTTAGCGTTTCTCACTCTTCTTACAAAGACCCTATCAGTACTAATCAGGGGGAACATTGTAGCACATCACTGGCGCTGAATGAAGAAAAAAATAAAACTGCAATAGCAGCGGCTAGTGAAAACTTGGTCTGTGCGTGTCTCTTCTTGCCTTTTCCGCTCAACTTCTTAAAACCATTTTGCATTTATGCATTATTTGCAGCGTTGATGTTACTGCAATCCACACCAATCGCAGCCCGAATATTCTGTGAACACAAAAATATAACAGAATATTGAGCGAGCAACAGAAACTCACTTCAAGGAGAAACGTATGCATTTGTCTGTGGTTGTTTTCAGTACGGATCAGTAAAACAGAAAGCTAGAGAACATAGCAGTCCATTGAAACTACCGGCGAAATTCTATGACCCTGTACAGGAACGTGCGATACATGTGGTGATTCGCACAACGTGTTACTGGGCATGGATATCATCACTTTAACAAGATGTATGCACACGAGCACAATATACTAGCGCGCGCAAACTTACGCAAACTCAAACATATACGAATGGAAGTATACAACACAGCACGCACGTGTGGACGCAGGAGTGTTTCGGCCATCACCGGAGACGCATTTAGGACATACGAACGATTTCACCACATCTTCTATTTTTTTCTTTGAACGCTCACTGCATCACGATGTGCTTGGCTGCCTTCATGCTCTGCTAAAGAGAGCCTAAATGACTCCTAAGCATGCAGTGGGGGGCCGACACGATGAATCAGCGATATACGCAGGTGCAGCGGTCAGATATTAGTCGATAAATATGAATGCACCGCTAGAGAACGAATAGTGATAGAATAAAAGCACTCGCAGATTATGACTAGCAGCTTACCGGTATCGCTCAAGAGGAAAGTATACAACAGTTGCATCTTGCCTGTACTCACCTATGGGGCTGAAACGTGGAGGCTAACCAAGAGAGTTCTACTTAAGTTGAGGACAACCCAGAGGGCTATGGAACGAAAAATGGTAGGGGTAACATTAAGAGATAGAAAGCGTGCAGAGTGGGTCAGAGAAATAACTCAAGTTACCGACATTCTAGTAGAAATTAAGAAGAAAAAATGGACATGGGCAGGGCATGCAGTGCGAAGAGAGGATAACCGATGGTCGCTGAGGGTAACAAACTGGATTCCAAGGGAAGGAAAGCGTAGCAGGGGGCGGCAGAAAGTTAGGTGGGCGGATGAGATTAAGAAGTTCGCAGGGGTCAACTGGATGCAGCTAGCACAGAACCGGGTTAAGTGGAGAAATATGGGAGAGGCCTTCGCCCTGCAGTGGGTATAATCATGCTGATGATGATGATGATGATGAAAAATGAACTATAAAGCGAACAGGCTATATAGCTTCGTTGCTCAATTCTGCTCGGCTCGTGTTTACCAATGTCGCTTTCATAAACGCTCTCAGCAACCACTTTAGGCAGTTCACTTCATGACACAATTTTAAGCCGCACAAAAGCAATGGCACGGAATTTACAGACCGCTAGACTGATGGAAAGTTTACATCTCACAGCGGTGACAGAGTGAGGGCATCGCAGTATACGCTAATTTCCCTGCCTAGGTTCCTGAGGTCCTTGTGTCTTAATTAAGGCGGCGCTAGAGACGTAATCTAGCGAGCGACCTATTCATGTCAAGGCAAGTCCAGTCTTTACTCCAGTATTAAGAGGCCATGCTAGCGTCCTATCCTGAGAATCCAGCTAAATCTGAACTTGGCTAACACAGACTTAGGAACGTTTCGTGCAAGCTGGTCCAGGTCTTCGTGTCACTATATTTTCCCTTGAAGTGAGCATGACCTATATAAGTGTTGGAGCTCCTGAGTTCTTGGTGTTTACCCAATTGTACACTGTGCCTTCCTCTCCACAAAAGCTAACTTAAACGGAGAGGAAGCCTTGGGTTTAGTGCAGAATTCGCTTCGCGAGTGCGCTTACACAATGTTTGGCGAAATTTTGAACGGCGCTCTTTGAGTGGCTTAGACTAATTTTGGTGCAGGGATCCGCGATGGCCAGTGCGATAGCTACCTGATCTGTCTCGCTTATGGAGCTAGCATGAACTGTTATGAAGTTAATGAAGGCTGACTTCAAAGTGGCCATACATGCCACGTATGCTCCTTTTCTTGATGTGTTGAGCTGCATCCACGTGCACTGCTTTTTTATCGTTCTCATACTGCTTCACAAGGGCACCGATTTCTCAATAACAACACCAATCTCGTATGGGTTCCGGCACACGCGGGTAACTCCGGAAACGAAGGGGTCGATCATCTAGCCGGAGGCTTAGCCAACCCGGAGAAGGAGATCTATCTGGAACAGACGTGCCCGTCGAGGCGCGGCGCACATAGGTGCAGATAACAAAAATTATCGTGAGCTGAGATGCACGTACCCCGCCCCTCACCTCAATCTAGACCGGGCGCAAGCCACGACACTCAAACGCCTACAAAGGCCATTCTAAGCCCCAACCGATTATTTTTAATTACGAACGGAGAATACAACCCTGCATACCGGCACTGCGGTGACAGTACGCAGGCCACTGGAGACCACCATCGAAAGACACTCTTGCCAGCTCCCTCAGCGGAGGAATGGGACAAGCTGTTGGCCAGCCCAAGGAAAATTACGCAACTTGCCATCGTCACGCGAGCTCAATAGGTCGTCCCCGACTGGAGGACACCCTAGAATCGCCGCATCTCTAAAATTCCTTGCATTTTGTGGCAATAAAAGTTGTTAACACCACCTTGGGTTTAACAAGGTCCGTGCACGTGAAAGGCCTGAGGTGGCGAAATTACTTGGCAGCCTTCCACTACAGGACGTCTCTCTCCCTCTTCCATTCTCAACTTCCGTCTCACACATTTGTCAGAGACTGTGCCTTTCGTTTCTTTTAAACAAATGCACAATATACAAGACAAAATATGGAATAAAAAGAAAACCATAAACAAACTGGTTAGGTGTAGGCGTCCAAAAATCCGTGGCGCCCACTCAAAAAATTCAGGCTAATTCCTTTCCAAAAACCTAATTTAAATAAAGATCACGAAAAGACAGCAGATTAAAAAGCGGGAGGCTATCGCTGCAACACTCACAGCTTTCGCTCTACCAGTAGGTTCAAGCCGTGCTTAACCCCCCCCCCCCCCAATTTTCGTCTTTGTTACCCTTATTTTTTTTCAGGCTGGGGCGCTGGAGGGTCGATGACAATAGCTGGGTGCACGTAAACCAAAACAGCCCAGCGCGTTCATCACGATAGCTCAATGTTTGCACCGTTTGAGGAAGTTCATACCGCCCATCATCCCAACGTTTTTACAGGGCACCTGCTGTCACTACAAGCCCGCATTGCTGAGTCCAGTGCCAGGCTAGCGTTAAGCGCTAAGAGGTGGTGATATCCCTTCGCGCCACGGGCTCGAGCTGTTCGTGTGCTGCAGGCGGTACGTAATGCTTCAATACCAAGAATGTGCCATCATGCATCATGCGCTAAACATGTAAATTCCACGGCTGTTCGATGCAAAAACGATTACAGAATTGTTTTAGAAGCACTAAATTAGAATCATAGAAGTACATATAAACAAACGTTTGCAACAGCAAAATGTTTCTTTTTTGCAGCATCAGCGGTCGTTGCTAACGCTTACCATACATGCTTGAGTGTTTACCAATATATTTAGGCTTAAGAGAGTTATTTAGGTTAGTCTGCATCAAAACCCCCCCAGCTAAAGGCTGTATCCGTTTTAGTAATTATTAAGGTTCCCCTTATTAAGTGAAAAACATTTTTTAACTAACGCTTTTCATTCTTTGTTGCAGGCACGGTCTGAGGCAGAAAACCGAGTATGGCAAATTATCTTTTGCTATTGTCTCTACTGGAACCAGCACTGGGTCTTGGGGTTGAACTCTATAGAACAGAATCGGAGTATAATTTCTGCAGAAAGGAATATAAAAGGAAAAACCCTAACCACACAGCCTGCTTGCCAGTAACCAACAAAATGATGCAAATTTACGTGGTTTATCAATTCAAGGACAGCGTTTTGGACTATTTTAACAATTACCGGAATCGAGTCGCCCTAGGCGAACTGGCTGACTTCCCTCAAGCAGCCAGCATGCACCGCCTTCAGTGGGACGACGAGCTGATGAACATCTCATTTGTTCATGCTGCG
>JAJIZL010065003.1:0-10759 GCA_023969395.1 Amblyomma maculatum | reverse complement strand
TTTGGAAGAGGCTCTGATAACCCTGCTGTGCTCCTTCGAGGGCTTAAAGGTCCCCTGAAAGGGGTCACAAAGAAGGGTAAACAACGCCATAACACTGATAGTTATTGAACCACCCATCATTCTCCCACAAAAATTTTCGATCTAGCTTCTGCAACACCAGAGATATCGGCGATTAAAAATGACCCTTCCAATTTTCCCTCTCAACTCGTACGCCGAAGGGAGCCATAAAAAACAGAATACAAGCAAGTTCAAAGCTCCGCCCAGACATACGTCACTTCGACGAACTTCCGGTTGCCGCGCGCTCGCTCGCTGGAGTACTCGCGCCAACCCGTCCTCGCTCGCACACGCCTGAGGAGTTCGCCAGTTCGCGCAGCGACGGTTAGTGTAACCGCGAACCCGTGGTTATCCTATGTTACACGGCGGACCAAACCATGGTAGCACCACTAACCGCGGTAACCGCGAACCGAGCTTGACGACCTAGGTTAGCGGTGTTAACCGAGGTTATGACGGCGTCTGTTGACGGAATGCTACTCGTCGGCGCCCGAGTGCGCGAAACGTACGAGCGGGTCTGCTTCACAAAGTTATTCATTTGCCCACTGTATCACGTTTAAAGATCGATGTATAGATTATGGTGCCGTCTTCGATTACGGCCGACAGCGCAGCGACTGCGTACTGAAGCCTTGTCTTGCCTACACTCTTAGAAAAAAGGTAGTATTTTTACTAACTTTAGGGTAGCAACTGCTTGTCACATATGTTACTACCTTGTTAGTAAATGCAGTTAGCAATGGGAAGGTTAGTAACTGTTACTAACCTTCCTGTTGCTAACTTCAGTTACTAATAGGGTAGCAACCCATTGAGTTAGTAAGTGCAGTTAGTAACGGGTTAGTAAAAGTTACTAACCCTGCCGTTACTAACTGCAGTTGCTAAAAGGGCAGTAACTAATTGAGCTAGTAATATGTATACATATAAAACTTTTAAAATTCCTGCTGCTCACATCAAAACTGCCTCTTGAGCTGAATTACATAGACAGGGAAGACACCTTTTTGCTCTGCAAGTAATAAGAACAACGAATATGTTTAACAAATCGGTAAAATCAGTATTACATTTTGAATTTAACCCAGAGTCACATAATTGTAGCCCATTAATATGCACAAACAATTCTGCTGATGCACATTTTGTACCAAGCCATACTTATAACTACAATTGATTCATATTGGGTGCTTTGCACTCGGCGTGGAGCAAATGTTTTGCTCTATTTCGCACAGCTGGAGAAATGCAGCATGCTTACGAATATATGTATGCGCACACTTCTGAGCAGATGCATCTCAAACGGCTGTACATATAAATTTTGTTCGCATAAAATATTTCATCTAATCCCGGGCTTCTATTTTGTAATCACTACACGCGTATTATTGTTACACGTAAAAAAATTATTCATGACATTTTTGCTAAATATCCGCATTTCCGCTGTGATATTCTAAACAAAAAAGGGAAATTTCCACTCTTCTATAGCCCTAGCTTAAATGTCATTGATGTGGTATCTACAGAAGGTGTTTTCACATCACGCAAACTGAAAAATTAAAAAAAGTTGCCTTCTTTTATACAAGAGACTCCAATCAACTCTCATCAAATAATGCTCATTGTCATAAGAACAGTGGGCCAGTAGTTTGGTTCCTGGATGTTGATCAGGAACTAAAATTTGCACTGTTTAAAAGCCAGGAAAAAATATAGTCAAATAGTGCAGAACGGACTGAACTTTTATTTTCCCTCAAAATCTACATTATGCAGTCTTCTTCAAGCCCTCTTCAATGCATGATATGGTGCGCAGTACTAACGGGGTCCTGGTTGATGTTCGAAGGCCACAAATATGTTATAAAACAGCAAATGTGTTCTTGTTGTGGCTGCTGTACTTAATATCGAAAATCCAATATATTTCTATAACAGCTGCAATACCGTCTATAAGGTCAATGGCATCCACATTGAGTGCCTCAAAAGTGGCGACGATTTCTTTGGCTTCATGCAGCTGCGAAGACTCCAAAGAAAAAGCGGGGTAGGTGTCCTGCGCCAATACCATGAGTCAAAATTAGTGCCACTTTTAAACTACCGAAGGAAAATTAAAGCAGTACACTTGCCGGCCCTTTCAGAAATCTGGGCTGCTCCTTCAGAAGCATCGGCAATATGCGTAGAACATCAACCGCGAAGCAATCGGTCAACCAAAATTCTGTTATAGCACTGAGCAAGACTATGAACATGGAAAAGTTATACATACACTTTTTGTGCCTCCTTCCAATTTTTCGAGATGTGCTTCTATCTCGGAGACTGTTTCTTTGGCACACCGTCGACCCTTGGCCAGCTCCAAACACCGCGCTCCGCAGTGATTTATAAGTGCCAACAACTTTGGTACCAAATTTATGCCTGTCATTGCGGAGAACTCCTCATAAAGCTTGAATGAGAAAAATTTACACTTCATTACTAAATTCAATATTTTTATCGATAATGTTAAAACATAAATCGAGACATAAAAGAAAACATCTGACAGAAGTCTGTCTGGCTGAGAAACTTACCGTAAGGTAAAGGTGAATAACCCCAACAAAGTTCTTTAACAGAAAAACACGAAGTTTTGAAGCGGACTTGGCTTATTCTTGGTGTGACTCCGGGCGAGGCGCAGCTTGGTTTTTTAAGCCCTTGCATTGACCCCCTCCGTGTTAATGGCCGCAAACCATAGATGTATGAAGAAGGAAGGATCCCCAGAGAGCGATTAACATTCCCCGTTGTTTGCTGAATATGCCACGACTCAGGTAAAAGCCTCCTGCGGATATTAGTGTCATTGTCTTTTATAACCGTTCTGTTGAAGCCGATTTTGTGATCGCATCTGTTGCAGTGTTCGGACACTGCACTGGCTGACTATGCATTTGTCAAACGTCCGCTCTGTGTTGCTTCATGCTTTCCTCGAAGTTTTTCGTTTCCCCTACATATGAAGCCGGGCAGACCGAGCAGGAGTTTTGTAGACCATGCTTTGAATATTTTCTTTAGGGTGGTGGTCCTTCGGGCGAGAGAGGAGGCGTTCGATGCTGGTTGCCAGACCCTTCCCTCTTCGCACATCCGTGGTTTACGACCATTGGCGCGAAGGTCGTCAACACAACGGCTTAAAAAGTCGAGCTGCGCCTTGATCAGAATCACGACATGAAGAAGGAGCCCAGCCGGCTTCAAACCGTCGTGTTTTTCTGTTAAAGAACATAGGTGGGGTTTTTCACCTGTACCATGAATGAGGACAATGTGCATTCATGCAAGAAAGAATTCGGAAAAAGAATAAATGTAGCATCCTGCTCACCATTTCCGCATTCGATAGAGTAAGGTACTTTTCGATAACTTCGGCTGTTGATGGCTACGTGTCTTTCATCCACTGTCTCCTTGATGCACTAGTCTGTTTCATCGAATCGGATAGCTTCGCCTTATGAGGAGAGGACCGCTTGACCTCTTTTTTCATGAACTACACGTGTCCATTAACGGTCAGTTCATCATGCAGAATTGCTGTGTCTCGCGGGAGATTTGTAGTCTGAAAAGAAACACCAAAATGAAGATCTGCAGGGCTGAAAAATCTACATCTACACAAAAAGTGCAAGCCTAACAAACGTTTCTTTGAATTACGTTGCATCTTTTCTGATACTAGACATACGCGACGAAGTTGTTTGCACTGCACTACTGGCCCAATCGCATTAGTCAGAACCACAGTGATTGTGCGAAACAACCCTATGCAAGGTAAGCCAAGGCAAAAACAATCTAAGCTGAGCATTTTCTTTCTGTGTAAGCTATTCACAAAGGAAAAATGCAGTGTTCACGGAAATACATCAAGTTGGAATGCCCTGGGATGAACATAGCCGAATTGCCGCAGAATTGCTTTCGATATTTATCCCTTTAGACAAGTATTTCTGAATGCTTGAAAATGCTCATGTAAGTCTGTAAGTCTTACTTTTTACTGAAAAACATGTAAGAAACCCACGCTTTCATCTGCCATTCTGATCGAGGCTAGATCAGGCAGGGCATCAACGGATACGCGTATCAAACATCGCCGATCGCTGCCTGTCACTCTGATAAAGGTACCCTATTCAGGCGGCAGTCCACATTGCACATTTTAGGTTCGGAAATCACTTACCTCCATCCGTCCTCTCACCAAGGCATGACCAAAATCCGTGTTCTTCAAAGCATCCGCAACATCGGCTTGCGTTTGTTCTTTAACACTGATTATCTTTTTGCGCTCTTTAAACAATGGTATTCGAATGAACGGAGTTCCGTAATCATTCTAACACGTGGATAATGTTCTGATCAAACGCCCACAACATGCTTTACAAACACGCACGCACGGGAAACGGGCAACAGGCGGCTTCCCGCGCGACTGTGCCCCGACGTAACGTAACACAATCGTGCACCCGCCAGGAGCCTCAACCGACGGCGCTATCAGCGCCACCACCGCCGTCCACCGGCCAATTTGGTGTATGCAGGGGAAGTGGAGCAGGCATGGCAACAGGAGCCGGCGCGCCGCTGCTGATAGCTGCCTGATTTCAGCCTGCCTTGGGGTTGACAGGTATTTTTCGGGGCTCAAACATGCATCAAATATTTTGAGTCTGGACATGGTGCACCATGTGAAAGACTTTTGCACAGAAAACGGAAGCGAAGTGTCTGACTAATGCATCGCACAGATTTATACCTCAGCGTCCTCTAAATGCATCAAACTGACAGTAGTAATATTTTTTCGTTCGCTGTAAGCAAGGTTTAAATTTTCCTTTTTCAACTCAGCTGCCAACCGACCAGGCATATCGGAGAAGCTAGCTGCAGCTCTAAGGCAGGCATTGCAGGAAAATGAAAACATGTTGCTGCTGTGACATGTTTTTAAAGCGCAGCGACAAGTTGCCGAAAACTGGTCATCCGCAAGCATGGGGAATACTAAGTTCCAGAACAGTACCCAAGTTTTCGACGGTTACCAATTGAAACTAGAAGGAATCAAAAATTATTCTCTCGCGAATGATACGCTTTTATTTAAAAAAAAAAAAAAACGTATACATGCTACTACGTAGGACAGTCATTTTCCTCATGCCACCTCACTCTGGCCACTTTCGGCAAGCTGCTGTTCGTGACGTTTCTGCCAACGATGACGAGGAGGGATGGAAGCCGAGTCGATGGCGAAGGTCATACATAGTCATTGCACAGCATATCGTGGGAACGCACCGCCGGCGGGTTTCATTGAGGTGAAGACGAGACGCCTCGTCCGAAACGAGAGCAGCCGGCGCCGATCGCTCGCTTCAAACAACCACTGCCGTGAACGCCACGAACAAAGAGCCCTTCCCTCGCGGTGTTGCCTTACGCGCGCTGCGGCGTCGCCTCCTCTGTTTCCGAGGTCTATGCAATGGCCCTGTGGCCGCGTGAAAGTAAACACATGTGAATTTTATAAGTCCTCGATCCTTTTCGACTTGATAGTTTTGCTCGCTTGACATATTTACTCTGCCTTATTTGCTCAGCTTGTTGGCATTTATATTGTATATTATTTATAAATGTAACACCTAGCCCTACTTTTCATTTATTTTCCTTGTTCCGTTTTCAGAAAAAGGTGAATAGGGGATTGGAGTTCGTGAATGTTACGCAAAAAGTGTTTACTGCTTCATCAACAAAGCATTACCCTGTCAAGTTCCTCTGAGGTGCGATATACAGGATGGTTATTTTTTTATTTATGTTTACAGATCATTAGTTTGAAATCTGACAGAGTAGAATCGGTGCGGCCTAATCATGTGCACAGCTAGATGGACACGTGCGTGATAGAACTTAGTGATTGGACACTTACACAGCAAACTACATATAAATGGATGCATGATAATATTTCACAATTGAAGGCTTTCAACATAGACGCTGAGTCGACTTCTATGTTTTTCTTGATTGGCAACGCAGTTAGAAAAATTTGGATAACATGTACGCATTTCAGAGCTCGTTATAAGCTTGTGTCCCGCATTCCACATGTTTAAAATGGTGTCAAAAGCACTTGGATGCAGAAAATACGTAATACGCTTGCCTATTTCATGACACCGAAGCAATTAACGTGACTTCAGCGACAATACTTCAGCGTCCGTGCAGCGACGTCCTCTTATAAATCTGCAAGGCGGGAATCCAACTAACGAGCTCTTAAATGCCTATGGCTGAGGTTAAATTTTTTGAAATGCGTAATCATTGCGAAAGTTTTAAAACTGTACTCAACTTTTATGCTTACGGCCTTCAGCTTCACGATATATTTCCCTCTCAAAATGAAACTAAAAAGGTTGCCTAGCTAATTTTACTTAGTCTTCAAGCTCTGGCCGCCTTGCTGTACTATCCATCTGCACAGGCTGCACGAAAGTTTCGCTCTTAGATTTAAAAATGGCACCTATAAACGCCTAAAAAATTACAAGTATAAAGGGATGTTTCAGTTACTAACTTGGGCACACGAGGTAGTAACAGAGACAGTAGTAAAATGTTAGTAACGGTCCAAGAACTTACCAAGAAGTTAGCAACGGGAATCAAGAGGTTAGCAATCGTTGCAGTTACTAACTTTTCGCTCGACTAGAACGTTAGTAACGGTTCTAGAAGTTAGCAATTGCAATCAATACGTTAGTAACTTCAGCCGTTACTAACTTTTTGCTTGCAGTCACTAACTTTTTACTAACTTTTTTTTAAGAGTGTACAGTATCGTTTGAACAGCTTGTTGCTGGGCAGAACGTCAAAAAATACGTGGCCTTAGCTATGAAAGTACACGAGTTTGCAACGCTTGCAGCGCGGTATGCCGCGAGCAGGCTGAGGTACGTTACACAATTACCGCGGGGGTGGAACGTGCGAGCGCGGCGAACGCCGGCGCCGTGCGTGACCGTCCCTAGTTGTCGCTAGGCCTACATTGTTTCGCTTCGAAGCCGCGGCGGTGGACGCTTTGGAACATAATCAACGCTGTCGTAAATCGTCTACTTATGAAACTGCCTTATAGTGATTCCTATCCTGCCATAGTAAAATAATTATAGGATTAACTCTGCCGACGCATTAATCGCAGAGCTAGTATACGAGCAGATCGGATCAGTCGAAATGCACCAGCGGCAGCTGGCTTGAGCAGAAACTAGCTTGTATCACGGCTAACGCTCTTACCAGCAATTTGCTGCTGATCAGCGATCCTCACGAGGGCTTCGTACTTGATATTCGGCTCAGTATTCCAGACGCCAACAAATTTTAGCACGCTTTATTTCGGACATCGGTGCTAACGATCCGCCGTGTCGTTCACGAACGGTATGCGGGAGGAGGAGCCACAGCGGCGGTGTTTATGGCGGTCGAGGAGGTGCTGCCATCGTGCGGTGCTTGACCGTGCTGTTGACGCCTCGTCGGACGACACTCCGATACTCCTGAAACCATGTTATATGAATAAGATATTTGTAAATGCAGCTTCGTTCTGCCGATCCCTGCGTCGCTTCGGTTGTTGCACTTAATGGGCAATGGCCACCTAACCGATAAGGGCGGCGAGCTGTGTAACAGCCCGCACAGAGTTCGAGCAGCGCACGAGCAGACGACTTTCGCAGCTACCGGAAGTGTGTCCGTGACGTCATGATTGCAGTGACCGCAGCGAATGGCAGCTTCTAGCAAGCCTTGCCAGTCAATCGACCCGTGACGTCACGGGACTGGGAAAAGTT
The DNA here is from genome assembly GCA_023969395.1 of Amblyomma maculatum. Taxonomy (NCBI): domain Eukaryota; kingdom Metazoa; phylum Arthropoda; class Arachnida; order Ixodida; family Ixodidae; genus Amblyomma; species Amblyomma maculatum. Next base: position 3,071 of record JAJIZL010065003.1, on the reverse strand, counting down.
CCATGCGACACCGCCAAGCGACATTTCCTGTGCCCGCGAATTTCAAAAAACGCTGTTTTTAAAAATTAATAATAAATCGCTGGCTTTGTTCCAAGGAGTTATACGTTGCGTTAATGCTCAAAAGGATCTGTTCTACACACTGAACACGTTTATCAGTGGTTTCTTGGGGGCCGTTTCCGTGGACCTTTAAAGTTTCGAACTAATGGCACCGAAGCGTGGCCTTGTGGTGGAGCATCCGCCTCGTGTTCGGTAGGTACCAGGTTCGATCTCTATTGCCGCCGGGCACCCACCGGCTTTTCAATGGGTACAAGCTTTCGCCCGGCCTGGTGCTCGGATATTTGGGGTGAAATGTTTGGGAAAGGGGTCATAGGTCTCAAACAGCTGCTCCGATGTGGCAGTGATAAGTTCCGCCATTGGAAAAGGGCCCAGTATGTGGCCCTTTTTTCTATCAGCCCGGCCTTTGCAGGCCATTAGTTGTTCGAAACTTTAAGCCCTCGAAGGAGCACAGTAGGGTTAGCAAAGCCTCTTCCAAACGCACACTCCTGAAAGAGCCGGGCGCTGGGCCGGGGGACGCTTGTACCCAATTTTACCAATGGGTGTCCGGCGGCGGGTTTCGAACTGACCACCTCCCGCAGCCGAGACGGGCGCCCAAACCACTCGGCCACGAAGGGGGATCAAGAAAGAAGACGCAATACGTGTAGTGACAGCCCTCGTCTACCACGCCTCACCTACAGTCTCCCGTATCTTCAAACAATCAAGACGGAAAGGAGGAAGATAAACGTGCTAATCAGGAAGGCATACAAACTGGCTCTAGTATTGCCACCATACGCCTCTAACAGCACGTTTGACGATTTGGGTATGCACTGTACCTTCGAAGAACATAGTGAAGCTATGCTGGACGCCGGAGATCAAAAAACTTAAACAGACACAAGAGAGACCATGCTCTCCTTACGAAACTCGATTATACCCTTAAATATGACAATAGCGCAGAAACCACAAACATCGCACCAGACATGAGGGACACTTTCACGGACAGACCACTGCCCAGAAATATGGACTCTGTCAATCATAATGGCAGAAGGAATGCCAGAGCCAGAACCCTTGACAAACAACTGAACACAAAACACTTTGTGATGTACGTCGACGCAGCGAGGTACAAAGGCAGAGAGGCGACCGCAGCCGCGGTCATTGAATCACGAGGCAAGCTCATATAGATTGATTTATAGGAAGGGAAAGACACGGTAACTGTCTCACTTTTTTCTGCGGACACCTCAACCGCGCCGTAAGGGAAGGGAGGAAGGCGGAAGTGAAAGTGGAAGGGCTACGGAGTAATTTCGAACACCTGGGGATCTTAACGTGCGCTGACATTGCACAGCAGATGGACGCCTCTTCGTTTCGCCTCCATCGAAACGCAGCCCGGAACAAGTATACGAACCAAATGCATCTGCACAGCGGAAGAGGTGGCAGTAGCCCTAGCAATCTCGGAAACAAACCGAAGACAACACAGTTACTGGATAATCTCGGACTCGCAAGCCACCTGTCGAGCCTTCTAAATCAGCAGGATTCATCGCATAGCAAACATGTTCATAGCCGGCCGATCAGAAGGAACAGACCCAACTCGGCAACAGCCGATTGTTTGGGTCCCTGACGCTGGAGTGGAGGGTAACATTAGATGCCGTCGTCCGAGGTTTCACTAGCCGGGAGGCGGAGCAATCGATAGAGCCTTTCACAACACCAGAAAAATACGGGGAAAGAATACGAGCGTGTAGGGAGAGGCGTAGAAAGTACACATTTCCACATGACACACTAAGCCGAGAACAAGCCATTACACTTAGGCGCCTACAAACACGTATCCAATACCACAAGATATGGCCAACACAATACAAAAGCGAATGTGCTTGTGCGGAGACACTATACCACACAAAATGAGGATGTAGGGCAAGCCCCATAATGCCTAAAATAGATAGCCCTAGTCCTGAGCAGTGGGAGGACCTTCTAACCGACTCGGACGCGCAGCATCAGCTCATGCTGGTGCAGCGGGCCGGAGCCGCTGCTGAGGCCAACGAACTTCTGGACAGAGGACTGCCTATTACTGCTCTTTCCTAACCCACTACCCCAATTTTCCCCAATAAAGTTCATCAATCAATGGGTCTCTGCTGCCAGTCAGTGGTCATTGCTAGGGAAACGTTCCGAGTTGAATTTGTAGTTTTAGCAAGAGCCACACGCGTAGTTATTCTCGGTATTAATTTTCTGCGCGATTGTGGAGCACGGTCGATTGCACAGCCGGCGAAATTTCTCTGCGCCGCAATATTCTGTCTGCTTTTGTAGACGAGACACCTAGCTCTTGAGATGGCGCATTTTATGTCTCCAAAGGTATACTGTTACCTTCTATGGCTGCAATGTTTGTGCCGTTTCACAGCTCTGCCGAATGAGCAGGCACCAACTCGTGTGTTTGTTGAAGCTGACGTGAACAATGCCGTGAAGAAAAAGTTACCAGTGCCGTAAATGGTAGATGGTTGTGCGCTCGTGTAGACTGTAAACATTTCGTCAGAACCCGTTTGTTTACCATCCGGCCTCAGGTTGGCTAAATTGGACAGCTACGAGGTCCTTTCTATTCTGTCTGTATCTCCTCATCCGCACCATCGCGTGGATTCTGATTACAGCGCGAATATAACCCGGATAATAAACAAATTGCTTTCGTCATCCGACCAGAGAGAGTTATGTGAAGTTCTGGCTACTTACGCCTCTGTGTTTTACTTTGCTCAAGACGCCGAGTTTTCTGTTCCGCCACGATCACGTATGTCACGCAAGATCCACACTGGTGATGCGATCCCTATCAGACAGAAGCCCTACCGAGTATCGCCAGTCGAGCGCAGAACAATTAACGAACAAGTCCAGGACATGTTGAAGAAAGGTGTTATATGGGAGTCCTCCCGTCCTTGGGCAGCCCCCGTCATCTTGGTGAAGAAAGACAACTTGTGGAGATTTTGTGTAGACTATCGTCGGTTAAACGGTTACAAAATAGGACGTTTATCCTCTTCCACGCATCGACGATACCTTAGATTATCTTC
>JAJIZL010064991.1:0-16154 GCA_023969395.1 Amblyomma maculatum | reverse complement strand
TTATTTCACTTTTAATCTAGTATGTAATTTTGTAATATCGTAGTTTTGTTGCAATTGTCATGCAAGCTGATTTAATTGTGTTTATTGTCATTTGCCATATTTTGCACCATTACGTTAGCTTTACAGAGAGTCATTGAGGGAAATATAATCTTCGTCCCTGTTAATGGGTTTTCAGAAAACGTAGTCATAGGCGAAGACTGTATTGCTAAAACCAATATAGGTACACTGTGAAAATAGAGCACCTTTCAAGGGGCTTTCTGGTGTCTATTACTCGCACCCTTGCATCTCGCCCGCAATAGTGTTTCGTGCTTTTAAGCATTCTTCCGGCAGGATGTATCACGACACAAAACACTCGAAAAATTAAAAGCGCGACATTGATGTGTTGGAGCGTATTAGTTTTGTTGCCCCCTACACCAAATCAGAAAACGCATGCGCTGAGGTCAAAATTACATGCCTTTTTCAGCACTTGCTTTAGCATTTTTTGATGTTTACTAATTGCAATACCTATCTAATGAATGTACCTTTAGTACAAGAGCTTTTCAGGCAAGTGAACAGGCTATGTACAGCTACGAAAATATTTATCGAAGAGCAATCGTCCAATGCAGGATTGTGGGATATTGTTATTACTAAAAACGTCCATACAAAAAGCACAGGAAGCTTCAGCAACAGACTATCGTACTGCAATTCAAGAACCAATGTATCCATCCAAGGAAACATTTTGAACAACCAGATCATACAAGTGTTTGGCACATAACAAAAGTAATAGAAAAAAGAGCAGCGACGTTATGGTGCGGCAAAACATCATAGGGCTTACAAGTTCCTCTTCAGAATGAGCAAAATTAAAAACTTCTGCTTAAAGGCATGGGTTATATTTTGCGTGTACTGTGCTAGCCGAGGGATTGGTAGCCGGCTTGGAAGAAGCTGTTTAATTCCTTGTGTAGAATATAAGCAAGCTTCAGCAATGCATGCATTCTGATGCTCTATCTAAATAACAAGTATTCGGAGATGATTATTAGCATGTACTCAAACTCAAGGCAGCTTATGCTGAATACCAGTAATCCGGCCATTGCGGCAGTTGTAGAGAGACCCGTAGTGGTAAGTATGCTGCATATGCATACTCCCTCGACGCAGATGAGCTGTTGCATTGCCTGATTAGGTTTTATTACAAAGAATCGAAGGTATGGTGGCGTTCCTGCATTTTTTAAAAAGAATAAGGCATTTAGCATCAGTGCACGCCGCTAAATTATCCTTCTAAAGGGCCAACTTGTTATGTCACGTATTCGGATGCTCATAAAAAATTTGAGCTATTAGAAACGACGCATCAGCTGTTAATAATTCCTGGGGCCCTTCCAAATTGGTTATCAGTGCTTCAAAGCTAACAGTTATATGTGACAATATAAACATACTGCTTTAACTTAAAAGTAACATGCTAGTAAAAAGCTGCCTGTATGGCCAGGCCACATGATACAGCAAAAGCTGCAACAAGATAACGAAAAGCACTTGCCTAACCGGTGCTTAAATCGACTATATAGAAATAAGAATGTGCTTTACCATCTAAAAAGAAAATCATAGCATCAAGAACCAGCCCGGATATGACTTAGACTATGGCAGCAGAATACTAGGCATCAGATCCGCGACCAAAAAACTTCGGCGAAATAGTCATTTCAATAGATCTCTCAAAAGAGACAGAAATTCATTTATGCTCCAATGGTGTTATCGCTATTCTTTCGAGCTTTATATACGAATTTGGCGCAATTGTAAAGTGGTCAAGAGAAAAAATATTGGTTCTGAAGTTATTGCATGTTTTCTACGACAAGTAATGCATCAGAGAACACCATTTACTCTCTACTTCAGAGTTGGATTGCGCACACAGGTGGTCCAGACAAAACACAAGAAACGATTTATTACATCACCCAATATTTTTAGGTAAGCTTGTGCAGCTTTAATGGGCAAGTTTTCAAAAGAGAGAAGTAATTTCTGAAGTGCAGACCTGGATACTTTATGTAGCGCTCAGCACATACGTGTGATGCACTGATGCTGCATTTAGGTCAAATTATTTCCGCAGGAAGCAAATTACGCATTGCATGAGAGCGTAATACTCCCTCCTACCTACTTTCTTCAACACCCGCTTAGGCTCTATGTTACATGATGTACCCCTCTCGAAGCGCAAACCTATCACCTTGTTACTTTTGGTGGGCACCGCACATTCGGAAGGTGCCTGTGTTTAGCAGTTTTAACTCAGAACTGTCTTTTGGTGTCAGCAACTTGTCGTCTTTCTCCATATAACAGGAATGGTGCCCTAAATGCAGCATGATTGACCTGATGTACTCTGCGTCTTAAGCCGTATACTGCTCGGCAAATGCTCCACCTCCAGAAAGTGGGATTTTCCTCTTTGTCATTCATGTCACATGGCAATGCTGAACGGTGTCGACGCTGGCGTGTTTCCAGCGCAGAACAGGAAATTAACAGTCTTTTTCACCTTACTGTTGTACTTCCGTACTGTCCTGCATTCAAATCCTTAAATTGAAACATCTGCTGAGTCAATAAAGTTTACTTACCATTGATATCATGAAACAAAATTTTATTGCCCTATGGGATTTCTCGCAGTTCCTAGCTCCATAATCATTTACTGGAGGAGTTTCATATTTCCCAGGCATATAACACTGAAACAGTTTAGACTCCAGAAAAAGTGTCCATATTGTGTGTCTTTACAAATACAAATAAATACAAATACAAATAATTCTATTTAGCATCAACACTGATTATACAGTACTCGTGATGCTGCAGGGTGCTAGCAAAAAGCCTGCGATGGCTTGACAAAGGCTTGCACCCCGCTTACAGTGCAATACAACAGCGGACAAAACGCAACAAAACAAGAAAAAGCCATTATAAACATAACGACGGCTTTATATATTACAAAGTACATTTAGAGGATAGGACTAATATTGGGTGGTACAGAACTGCATGTGTTAACAATATTTTGATTTGAGGACATATACTGTTGTATAGATTAGCTGGACTTGTTAACAGAGGAATTAAGAGCGTGTGGTAGCATGTACATCAACATTTTGCGGCCATATTTGGTACGGGTATGGGGAATCTTCCAAACCTCACTGCTTCGTGTGCCATACGTTTTCTCAACTGGAGTCAGCGTTGCAAGTGTTTCAAGGAAAGCGTCACTATTTATGCGATAAGTATGATAGCGTTGTAGCAGAACTGCGTTGAACAGGTTCGGTAATGGTTCTAATCTAAGGTCATGAGATATAGGTTCTGTGTGTGCGTCATAAGGTTCATTAGAAGTGATTCTTACAGCTTTTTTCTGTAGTCGATAGATTTTGGACAGGTTTGTGTAGGTCATTGTTCCCCATACCAAATAACCATACGATAGCGTGGACATGAAAAGGGAATTGTATAAGAGCAATTTAATGTGCTTTGGCAAAAAATAACGAAAGCGTGCAAGAATACCTACTGTTCGCGAAAGTTTGGAGTGAAAAAGGTCAGCATGCGCGCTCCACTGCATATTCTCTTGAAAAAGAACACTTAACGTTTTTATAACTGGTACCAACTTTATGACCGAAAGACCTAGTCGAAGGACAATATTGGAATTAACTGGTTTATTTTTAGGGCGAAAAAGAACTGATTTTGTCTTCGAGACGTTTATAGTTAAAGAATTAGTTTGACTCCAAGTGTTTAGTACATCAAGCACTTCATTCGCTTTCATAACAAGCAGGGGTAAACTGTGATGTGAGAAAAATAGGCTTGTATCGTCGGCATAAATAACAAATGAAGTGTTTAAATCTATGTTAACAAGGTCGTTAATATATAGGTTGAAAAGCAGCGGCCCGAGAATACTTCCCTGTGGAACACCGTGTAATAATGGTTTGAAACTGGAGCAAGGTTTATTTATGTGTACCCTTTGTTGGCAGTGTTGTAGGTAAGACTTAATGAGAGATAGAAAACAGCCTCTGAAACCATAATATTCCAATTTTTTTAATAACGTGGTGTGATTTGTTCAGTCTTTCAGTGATTTGTTCAAGTCAAGTTCTGGTTGTTTGCTGCATTTCATTAGCATTCAACATTAGTGCTGTGAACAATATTGTATTTTTTCATTTATTTTTTTGGTGCGCTAATAAATACGTTAGGTTCATGCAATTCACTTCTAATGCCCTTTCCTGCGCTGTAGATACCTTGAATATCGGACGTGTTTGAAAACTGCACTCCAGTGCTAGTTTGAAGTTACATAAATTCCCCTACAAGCAATAAAATTATGTCGTTTTTCTTTTCTCTCTCTCTGTGTGTGTAAAGGAGGAGGGGAATCTATCAAGGACGCGACTTGATTACTCGCAATATGTTTTTTTTTAATAGACTCATGCGCTTGTTCAGTAATTTCCTTTCGCAGTGCACACGCCCATTCTCACTGATTCCTCTTTTAGTGAGCTCATTAAATACCTCTCACATCTGACGTTGTTTGAGACGACAAATGAACAATGCTATATGCGGGAGTGCGAGAGTGCCGATCCGTAGCTATGGTCCACGCCATATCTCGAAAGTGAGACATTAAGAAAAGGGCTTCTGATTAGGCGACGATAGAAGCCGTTTATGCGTAATCTGTGTTCCATATATTTTTTGACGCGAGTAGCCAGACTTCATGCACTACATGAGCAGGCTGTCCAGGCTAGCAGATTTCAGCGTGTAATTGAGTCAATCTGCGCAGCGCAGTAGTAAACGTGACACCCAGTGCGCTATCTTCTAAGGTTAGAAAGCTCCTATGCACTGAAAAGTTGGCTAATTTGTTTGCATGACAGGATCAATGCCCTGAGCCTACTACAAAACACAGGCCAGGGAGTAACGCAAGAAACAGTGCACGTGAGCAAGCCGACGGCGCTCACACTTGTTTCATAGCACTAACAAATGAATTTAGCATAACGGAAACGCGTTCTCTAAGGCAATGCGTCGCATCGAAGTCAAAACTGTCGTAATGTAGTTATAATTATACTGCAGCAATGCACAGTGCAATGGCAGCACGCAAAAGCTACGTGTTTTCTGGCCGCTCCATGCTTTCGTGCCGCGTGTAGCAGACGACGCGTCCGGCAAGGAGCAAGAGTTGACTGCAGCGCCGCTAGTTCTCGCCACCGCCACTTGGGACACTCTCCTCCGCTGGGCGGTATGGGGAGCTGTAAAACTGAGTTTGTTCTAGTAAAGTTGGTTCAAGCCCTACCATCTAAGAAGGTAATCGCTAATAGAATCAGGACATCCTTAGACTGCAATCAAGCAAAGGATCAAGCAGGTCTTCGGAAACGGTACTCTAATATCGGCAATATTGAACTGTGTCAGTAATGCCGTCGCCCGCGCTCATGATGCCCGCCGGATAGCTCATGCCAGGCTCTCTGCATCCCAAGACTCCCAAAAGTTCTGGTACGGCAGTCGGCACCGTGATGTCCACTACACTCCTGGATCTCTCGTTTTGCTGTGGCTCCCGTGCCGTCGAGTGGGCTTGTGTGAAAAACTTTTGCCCCGTTACACCGGCCCTTACCGTGTTTTGCGCCCCGTTACCGACGTCACCTACGAAGTTGAATCTGTGTTTCCAAGTCCCCGTCCACAGCTACAACCTCCGAAATAGTCCATGTGTCTCATCTAAAGCCCTATTACCAACGTTCTATTTCGCTGACATAGGCCGCACCAGGACTGTGCTTTTCCCGCGGGGGGGTAGTGTTACTTAGCTCTATTCGCTGTTCGTGATGAGGATGAAGAAGTGCAACAGACTCCGAGAAGACGACGACGCTGAGTGTTGTGAAATCGGTGCCCTCATTAACGTTAGTTGTGCGGACAGCTTTCGGACAGTAAATCTTCCACGTAACGATATCCATACCATCAATCAGGTGATAGAAAAATGCTCGGAATATAACCAGCCCCTATATATAGCATTCATTGATTACGAAAAAGTATTTGACTCAGTTGAAACCTCGGCGGTGCTGCAGGCATTGCGAAATCAGGGGTTAGACGAGCCATACGTGAAAGTGCTGGAAGATATATATGGTGGCTGCACAGCAACCATAGTTCTGCATGAAGAAAGTAACAAAATTCCCATAATGAAAGGTGTTGGGCAAGGAGACACAATCTCCCCAGTACTATTCACAGCTTGCTTAGAAGAAGTATTCAGAGACTTGGATTGGGAGCAGTAGGGATAAGGGTAGATGGAGAATACCTCAGTAATCTGCGATGTGCTGATGACATTGGCTTGCTAAGCAACTCGGGGGAGTACTGTAAATAATGATTGATGAACTAGACTGGAACAGTAGAAAGGTAGACTTGAAAATCGATATGCAGAAGACTAAGGTAAGGTTCAACAGCCTCGGGAAGGAACAGCTGTTTACATTAGGTAGCGAAGTACTGGACGTAGTAGGCGAATATGTCTACCTAGGACAGGTAGTAACAGCAGATCCGGACCATGAAAAGGAAATAACAAGCAGAATAAGATTGGGATGGAGCGCATTTGCAAGCACTCGCAGATCAGGACTAGCAGCTTACCGGTATCGCTCAAGAGGAAGGTATACAACAGTTGCATCTTGCCTGTACTCACCTGTGGGCCTGATACGTTGAGGCTAACCAAGAGAGTTCTACTTAAGTTGAGGACGACGCAGAGAGCTATGGAACGAAACATGGTAGAGGTAACATTAAGAGATACGAAGCGTGCAGAGTAGGTCAGAGAAATAACTCAAGTTACCGACATTCTAGTGGAAATTAAGAAGAAGAAATGGGCATGGGCAGGAAATGTAGTGCGAAGAAAGGATAACCGATGGTCGCTTAGGGAAACAAACTGGATTCCAAGGGAAGGAAAACGTAGCAGGGGCGGCAGAAAGTTAGGTGGGCGGATGAGTTTAAGAAGTTCTCAGGGGTCAAGGGGATACAGTTAGCACAGAACCGGATTAATTGGAGAAATATGGGAGAGGCCTTCGCCCTGCAGTGGGTATAGTCAGGCTGATGATGACGATGATGATGAAGATCTAAGAAACGCTTCCTAAACCGAATGTACTGAACCTGAAAAGCGATTACCATAAACCCCGAGTGATGACGCGGCCACCGCTTAGCCGGCATGACGGCGACAGTTGTCATTCCGTTTCAAAGAGGGCGCTCCGTTGTTCCATCCATCAGCGAGATGGCATTCATTTTAACAGAACGATGGGAGCAGAGATCGGCTGGCGCATGGCAGGCAGGGCTGCAGCTTTTTTAGGGGGTCTGCGAGGGCTCCGTGCACTGAGGTGGTTAGAAGTGAAGCAGAAGAAAGTGTAATAACGAAGGCTTAGCCCCAAAAAATGGCAAGGAGGAGGTCGAGAAAGAAAAGCACAAAAAAGAAATTTAACACTAGGATCAGCTACATAAGCATGCAAGGAGGTAGAAAAAGAGCGAAATGGCTAGAGATAGAACAGCAATTGAAGGATTACAAAATAGGTGTGTACGGTCTTTCCGAGACTCAGGGATCTAGAAGATCCGCCGTTTACAGAAGGCTACGTCTGGGAAGGGAGCAACAGAATGGGAACGGAAAAAAAAGGGTGGAGGTGTAGGTGTGTTGATACAGCAGGGAACCAATTGGCAAAGAATAAAATCATCTAGTAAAGAACATATCTGGGTATCAGGAACAATTACCGACATAAGGACATGGCTAGGGGTAGTTTATTTAGGAACAGGACACCAATGCAGGCAAGAAAACAAGGATCTTGTTGAATGTCTCAGTGACGATATAAGCCAGTTTGGAGACGGGGCCAATATTATACTGCTGGGGTACATGAACGGCCACATCGATGATCTCTATGGATACACGGATTGTAACGGGAAGCTAACGCTAGATTTCTGTGAGCGACACGATCCAGTTACAGTAAATAGACAAACAAAATGGGAAGGACAAATCACGTGGGAATTCCGCAACAAGCAGACGACCATTGATTACTGTCTAATGCCGCTGGGAATTTATAGCAAGGTCACGAAAATGGAAATAGACGAAGAAGAGGAGAAGTCTGGGAAGTGACAATGAACGTATTAGTCTGCAGATGGGGCTCTTGATGAAAAGAGAAATGGAACTTAGACAAAAAGTAAACGCAAAATTAAGCGACGATCAAATAGCGCAGATAACAGCAGACATAGAGGAAGCAATAGAGAAAAGCCCCATTGAAGACTGGAATTATGAACAAGTAGAACTACTCATAAGGAGGAAAATTAGGGAGTTTAAAGTAACACAACGCTGGAATGAAAAGAGGAAGCCACAAGCTGGTGGAATAAGGAAATCAGGGAAGCTATTCAACAGCGACAGGCTGCTTCAAGGGAACCCGAGTGGCAAAGGAAGCACAGGTATCTCAGGAGGAAATCGACCAAAATTGGGAATCATATCGACAAAAGAAACTTGAGGTACAGGCCCTCGTTCAAAGTAAAATAAGGCAGTCCACCGATTACTCGATGGCTGACATACACGATGCGTCTAGAGGCGAAGTATGAAAATTCTGGAACCATATAAGCTGACTAGGGAAGAAGAATCAAAGAAAGCAGGATCGGATTCAAGATAACGAGGGAAATTGTTTAAAGGGAGACAGCGCACTGACCTACATTACATCAGTTATAGCCGAGTCATTTAAGAGGGACAATAGGGTAACCTCCGCAAATCAGGAGGCAACACAAGGTAGCACAATGCAAAGCAGCTTAGAACTGACCAATCTAAACTGGAAAAAGGCAGAATAAAATATTCCTAAAAATACATCCAAAGGAATGGATGGGATTCCGATCAAGCTGATGAAGGAACGTTGTCCAAAAATTAAGGAAACGTTGTTAAAAGCTCTGGAAAAGGTCATAACGAAATAAAAATTTCTGACGGCTGGCGGCAGAGTAAAATGAATTTGATTTGTAAGAGAAAGAAGAAAGGATGCACGTAAAATCCTACAGGCCGATTACCATAACATCTGTTATGTACCGCTTGGCCATGCAGGCGGTGAAATTAAATGTGCAAGCATGGGTAGAAAGTAACAAGATACTCGGAGAACTTCAGAATAGCTTTAGAAATGGTAGGCGCTTAGATGATAGCCTGTTCGTGCTTACCCAATACATCGAAATATCTAGAGTGGAAAATAGACCTTTGTATTTAGCCTTCCTGGTACGACAACGTAAACAGGGAACTCCTGCGGAACATATTAAGAGGCGATGGTATCGGTTATGAGATAATAGAGTTCCTACAGGACATTTACCGGGATAACAAAGTAGAAATTACATGGAAAGGGATAAGAAGTACGGAAGATGTCAAAGTATGCAAAGGATTAAGACAAGGCTGTCCTCTATCACCCCTGCTGTTCATGCTTTATATGATAAACCTGGAACGGAGGATACAAGACAGTAACCTAGGTTTCAACCTGACATTTAGATTAGGTGGAAAGGCGGTAGAGCATCGCCGCCCCAGACGATATTGCAGACGATATTGCGCTGCTAGCAGAGAGTCAGGAAGAATTGCCAACTCTAGTTAAGTATTGCGGAGATGAAGGGGTCGCTCTAGGCTTCAGTTTCAGCGCAGTTAAGTCGGGTCTGATGATTTTCAACGGCTCAACTGATCAGGGTCTTAAAATACAAGGCCATGAAATACCCAGAGTAGCCGAATTTAAATATCTGGGGGTATCTGTAAACGAAGGATTGGCATAGGTGGTACACGGAGATATGGGCTGGGAATCTTTCGAAGTACGGGAAGCTGACAGTAAAATATTATATGAGGAACACCCGAGGAAATTGGACAGTACAGACGGGCAGCTAAAGTATTTAAATACCTGTACTTAAAAACCGTTGACTCACAATGGAGGAAAAGAACTAGGAAACTAACCAGTAAGTATGCTAGTCACAAGGAGGGAGAAATAAAGAGCATTAAGCAACAGGTGAAAAACAAAGAAGGTAAAAAGTAGAAAAAGTCGATGGAAAAGAAAGAGTGTGGAATTCTACCGAAAGTGGAAAATGCACATCGGAAAGGAAGCTTTCTTTTATAACTCAAGAGGCAGTGACCTACTTTTTGAAGCTAGATCAGGGTGCCTTAGAACACGCAGCTGCAAAAAGAAATTTAGCAATGAAGAGGACGCATATGCTGTATGTGGTAACTCCAGTGAAACAATTGACCATAATATACTCGAATGTAATGGTATCCATCCGGAAGTTGATGCAGGCGCACCTACTGTTCCTGAAGCTCTGGGGTTTGGAGATACCAGTGGCCGGGTGAATAAAACGGCGGTTGAAACTAGCAAAAAACGACTGGAAGATTGGCCGCTTAAAAGCAGAGATGTGACGTAATCGTAGTAATGCAGAAACAAAAAATTAATAAATAGAATGATGGTTTAGTTAACCAATATAAAACAATAATTAAGGTATAAGGAGAACAATGCGCATGATAGTTACTGCTACCACCCCGTTTCAAAGGGGACGCTCCTATATTCCATCCATCCATTCAACGGCCGTTCGGCTCGGCGTTCGGTGGCACCGCGCATGGAAAATATTTCAAGAAATATCCCATGTAAGATTTCCAAGCCTTTGTGTACACTGGGGCAAAATATTAGCCTCTTAGCTTGAGTAATTTTTAAATTACAAGCGTTGTTTTACACTTCAATGTTGCTGGAGGCTGCGCACGCCATGTGGTAGGGAGGTGTTGCGTTCTACCGGCCAAAGGCCGGCAGCTACGAGATGAAAACCAGGCAGATTCACAGAGCGAAAAGACGACGCTTTATTTCCGGCTCGGAAATATATACAGAAGGAAAGAAAGGAGGGGAAGAAGGAAAGAGGGACTATCTACGCATGCGCTGTTATCTGCAGCATTGTTGCCAGCAGCATTTCCTTCCCCTAATAGCCATAGCCATGGCTTTCTAGTTCTTGTGGACCGGCGTAGCTCAGGAACAGTCCCTTCGGAAAGGTCGTGAGCCTCGTCTGTCGGGACCCCTAATGTCGCAGGAGGCGATTCTGCAGGACTTGATACTTCTCTGCTTACGTCGGTGTCTGATGCGCGTTTTCGGATCTGGTCGACATGACGTCGAACGATTCCGTCCGCAGTAGCCACAGTGACTAGACGGGCACCACTCGTCAATTTCACTTTGCCTGGTGTCCACTTTTCTCCTACGCCGTAGTTGCGCACGTAGACTGCGTCTCCCGGGGTGAAGTACTAACTGGCGGAATCAGTCTCTGAATGCTTGGGCATTTCGTACTTCCTGGGAGGAAAACACATATCTAATTTTGTTAGCAAACGGTATCCCAAAAGAAGTTCGGACGGAGTAGAGCCTGTAGCTTGTGGCGAATTTCTGTAGTTACAAAGAATTCTCGCCAGAGCAGTTGTCAACTCCACGCCCGGCATTTTCTTCAAGCCCTCCTTGACTGTTCTTACGGCCCGTTCCGAAAGACCATTGCTATGGGGGTGATAAGCTGGGGTACGAATATGCTCGATTCCATTTTTCTGTAGGAATACCGCAAACTCTAACCCAGTAAAGAGTGTACCGTTGTCAGTAACTATGGTGCGGGGCAATCCAAACCTGCTAAACAGGGTTCTCATGCAATCGGCAGTGGCTTTAGTGGTTGCTCGAGATACTGGAATGGCTTCTATCCAATTGCTGTGTGCATCGACAATTACCAACAACATTTTGTTTCCAATAGGCCCTGCACAGTCTGCATGCAGCCGTGACCACCTCTCTCTTGAAATCGGCCAGCTGACAGGATTCCTAGGGGGCATGGGCAAAGCCTGCACACAGCTTCGACAATTCGAGACGAATCTACAAATATCTTGATCTAAACCGGGCCACCAAAACTTAGCCCTCGCCCTTGTCTTCATGGTTGACGCACCCTGTTGAGACTCGTGTAGCATCGTCAACAGTTTCTCACGCGCCGCACTTGGTATCACCACACGATGCGCCCAGTACAACAGCCCCTTCTCCACAGACAACTCATGTCTCCTTTTCCGGAATTCCGCCACTTCCCTGCTGTCACCTTCTACGACGGAGGGCCATCCGTTAGTCACGTACCTGCATATCTCTTGCAAAAGCCCGTCAGCTGCTGTGAGCGCTTGAATCTCTTGGTGGGAAACCGCTGGTTGGTCCCATTCGTCGATTATAAGCACCATTTCCGACAGATCTTCTGTTTCCGCTTGCGGCTCCTGCAGCGATTGAGGCAAACGGCTTAGAGCGTCAGAAATTAGCATCTGTTTTCTAGGTTTACAAATGAGCTTGTGCTTGAATGCCCCTAGCAAAAGCGCCCAGCGCTGAATTCGGGCGGCAGCCATGACAGAAGTTTGACGATCCTGTCGGAGTAGACCTAATAAGGGGCGGTGGTCCGTTACAAGCGTGAACTCCCGTCCCAACAGGTAATCGCGAAACCGTGTCACGCCAAACACCAGGGCTAAAGCCTCTCGCTCAATTTGGGAGTAGTTTCTCTCAGCTGAGGTGAGCGTCCGTGATCGGAAACCAATTGGCCTGTCTTCACCATTTATTCGGTGGAAAAAGGCAGCACCGACACCGTAAGGTGAAACATCGCTTTCCAACATCAACTCCAGCTTCGGATGAAAGTACGTTAGCACTGGGGCTGAACACAAAGCTTCCTTGGCCTTCTTAAATGCCGAGTCTTCTTTTTCGTGCCAAACCCATCTTGCACCTTTTTCAAGAAGGCTGTACAGGGGTGCAAGCATAGTGGAAAGATTTGGCAAAAACTTGTTGTAAAGTGTAACCATTCCCACAAAGGATCGCAACTCGGCAACATTTCGCGGTAAAGGGGCTAGCCTGATTGCATCCACGTGCTTCTCGAGGGGGTGTAGCCCTTCAATATCAATACGATGACCAAGATACGACACCGATTGTTCGCCAAACTTGCACTTCTCATAACGAAGTTTGATACCGTTCTCGCGGAAACGCTGTAGCACTCCTTGCAGATTTGCGTTATCAGCATCGCTGCTCTCGGCTACCAGGACATCGTTTAGATAAGCCTGAATCCCTTTTAGTCCTTGCAGCACCGATTCAATCTTTCGTTGGAATATCGCTGGCGCTGATGCGATGCCACTCGGTAACCTGTTGTAGCAAAAGAGCCCCTTGTGTGTGTTTATCACTGCTAATTTCCGCGAGTCTTAATCTAGCTTAACCTGATTGTAAGCATCGCGAAGGTCTAAAGTACAGAATTTTTTTCCTCCACATAGATTTGCAAAAGTGTCGTCTATGACAGGCAAGGGGTACTGCTCAACCTCGCACACAGGGTTTAGTGTAATCTTAAAGTCCCAGCAAATGCGCACTGTTCCGTCCTTCTTCAAGACTGGCACGATGGGCGTTGCCCATTCAGAATGAGGAACTGGTGATATTATGCCAGCCGAGACTAATATGTCAAAGGAATTTTCCTTGCCTTAAATAACTTGGGGTTTGCTCCGGCCTTGATGTGCAGTCGGGCCGGCGGACCTTTCATGAGACCAGCGCCTTCAGGGAACAGGTCGCGGTTTTGCTGGAGCAGCATCGGCACGTCCTCCCTGGCTTGCTTTGATACGGAAGGCTTCGAATACATGGTCAGCACCTGAATGCGTTCGCCTGTCAGTTTTTTCAGCAGGTCCCGACCGCAAAGACTGGGGCCATTGCAGTCTAAAACCGTCAGACTGCATTGTACTGTGGTACCTTCATAGGAAACTGGCATGGTCAGTGTACCGAGGAGTGGCAACTTTCCGAGATAGCATGAAAGCTGTACTTCCGACTTTTGCAGCTGCGGCCATTGATGGGAGTGCACTTGATAAATGCTTTTGGGAATGACACAAACAGGGGAGCCGGTATCAATATCCATCATTATTTCGATGTCATTCCATGCAAACGATTTTCTGATGGGGGGTATAAGAGAGCGCGTGGTGGTCAAGGACCAGATTTGGGACGCGCTACTATCACTCTCTTTGGTTTCTGGCGTCTGTGCTGTTAGTGCTAGCGTCCTGCTTGTCTCATTTGCCGCACACATTCGCGCTAAATGCCCTGGCCGTGCACACTTAAAACATTTGCGCTTGATTAGTCGACAAGCCTTTGTATTATGACCATGCTTACCGCAACATTTGCATTGTTGCACGCCCTGTGACTTCGTGCGCGATTCGTATTGGCCAGAGAGCTTTAGCAATCTCGCTTGTTCTTGGTCAGTAACAATCCCTTGCGACTCGCGTTCAGCGTTCTCTGCGGCGAGGGCAAGAGCCTCGGCTTTTTCGAGATTCAGATTTTTCTTCGCTAACAGCTGCTTCTGCATATTCTTGGATCTGACACCACGCACAATACGGTCCCTTATCATTCTGTCTAGCATCGTTCCAAAATTGCAATTGTGTGCCATCTGCCGTATTGCCACAATGAATGCATGTACAGATTCCCCTTTTTGCTGGCAGCGATGGAAGAACTTGAACTTTCAGAGATTTCATTCGGTACCGGGTCGTAGTAGCTGCTTAGCGTCTCCACAACTTCTTTGTAGGTAAGGTCGTTAGGCTTTCGCGGTGCTACCTTCGCGTTCAAAATTTCTATTTTCCTTGTTCCAAGCGCCGCTACCAGCAGGGCTCTTTTCTTAGCATCGTCTATCAGATCATTCGCTTCGAAATAAGCTGGAACCTTGACAAGGTACGGCTGCCACTTATCTTTTTCGTCTTCGAATTCCGGTAGCTGTGTGCCATGGCTGATCCTTGGCGGTGGGTTCCTTCTGCGTGACTGTCGTGCTTGGGCGTATTGCTGGTTTCTTTGCTGCAGCAGAATCCTCGTCGCCACTGTTGCGTTCTACCGGCCAAAGGCCAGCAGCTGCCCGATGAAAACCAGGCAGATTCACAGAGCGAAAAGACGACGCTTTATTTCCGGCTCGGAAATATATAGAGAAGGAAAGAAAGGAGGGGAAGAAGGAAAGAGGGACTATCTACGCATGCGCTGTTATCTGCAGCATCGTTGCCAGCAGCAGGAGGTTTGCCTTTTTTTAGCATCTTTATTACCTTGTTAACTTTTTAAAAGTAGTTCTCAAGTGTTCGCGACTTGATTTCAATCATTTTACAGCTTATTTCAAGTCAAACCGTTGCTGTTTTGCTGAGGTGTTACTAATTTCCTAAGCTAAACAACTGCCTGGCATCGTAGTTCTAAATGCGAACTTCGGATATTCCAAAAACGCACGGAGCGGCGCGGAGCCGTCGCGTGGCTCGCTCTGCCACTCGGGATTCCTCGGTCTCGGGCGGAGCCCGGACAACGGCATATTTTCTCGTGTTGGTCGGGTTGGGCCGGACACCCCGACCCCGAGCTCATGCAACTTTTGTGATGGTGCGATAAGCAGCGCTAACAACGTGAGTCGCGCGGCGGCACAATGCGCAGTGGGCTGAGCGCCGCCAAAGCATTGCTGCCCGTGGCTGTCGCCCAGGTTCTGGGTTTTTAGAAAATTTCGCTTGTTGCACGGAAGCAGCTTGCGAGGCAGCTAATTACAAAAGGCTTTGGGGTACTCACCTTCCATCCTGATTTTTTTTTTTACGTACGAAGTTTGTTTCCTTAGTCTGGTATGAGGGAAAATCCTGCAGACGCTCATTTCGCCTGATCCGTGCATAGCATATGAGCGTATCGACACGGTTTTGTGAAAGCTTGGTAGGGTAGTAAAGCAACAACAAGAAAAATGCCTGTGTGTCTAAATATTGCTAATTTTCAAACGAGCAAGCGAAAGTCACTGCTTGCAATCATGTCTGCATCGTACTGTAGTAGCGCACCGCTGCGCTGGGAGCTTTATTTTTTTTTTTGAACGCGATGCGTTACGAAAATTTTCATCAGTGTTTTATCATACCGGTGCTGTTTTGTGCAAGAAACTGGATATATCGTAACTGTACTCACCTTCGCCGAACGACGAGGCGGCGATAACAAAGAAACGCTGAAAACGCGTCTCTGTCGCCGACTGATGTTCGCTCCGTGCGGTGTGCACCAGTGGCAGCGACAGGCGTTGGCGTCGTCATAGCGCGACGCATCGCGAGAGATTTGCCTATTTTTTCTTACTGTATCGTCGCTTCAACTGCAATAATAGC
This sequence comes from Amblyomma maculatum, assembly GCA_023969395.1. Lineage (NCBI taxonomy): Eukaryota > Metazoa > Arthropoda > Arachnida > Ixodida > Ixodidae > Amblyomma > Amblyomma maculatum. Next base: position 133 of record JAJIZL010064991.1, on the reverse strand, counting down.
ATGTCCGGCCGGGCTCGAGCCTTAAATGTGAGCGCCGGGCGGGCTCAGGCAATTTCAGTGTGAGGCCGGGCTCGGGTTTGTAGCATGAAGGCCGGGTCAGGCTAAACATTTAGGCCCGTGCAGACCTCTAGTC
>JAJIZL010064988.1:0-12266 GCA_023969395.1 Amblyomma maculatum | reverse complement strand
ATTAATTTAGATTTCTGTGCATTATTTTAGACCTACTGCCCTGATTTACTGCCCTGCCTATTTGTGTCATTATTCACCCTTTGCGGTCTGCCCCCTCAGTTACATAGCGAGACAATTAAAGTAGTAAATCGTAGCTTACAGGGATATTCTCAATTAGCGCCTATAAATAAATATTCCCAATCCAGACTTTTCAACACGCCCTTTAAGCTGGCTGTGAATTTCAATCAACGGAACGACCCCTGTACTGCACGTCGCTTACATGTTATGGGAATGTACGGAAACGAGATGAACTAAATTAACCGAGCAAAACAGATGTAAAAAGGGCCAAAAATATACGCGCCGATCCCTTTTAATTCCCTTATTCCCACATAGAGGCCGCGAGCATAATCTGTAAATGTTTCAGGGGATCAAATTCGCCAGATATTTTGTGTTTATTAGACAGTATGGAGAGAAAAAAAAAACAGGACCTGCTCAGCTTGCGAGCGTTAGTGGTTATCATTGTTCTGTTTTAGAATGTTTGTTTTTATGAAAAGAGAAGGGTTTTTCGAAATACTCCTCTTACATAAACCAGGGATCCCCTGCTTTGCTTCTAGAACACAACTCCAAGACGGGGAAAGCAAGACAAAAGAAAACACATTCGTACCTCGGCCTTTGTCATTGAGTGGAACGTTAACCTTGGGCGCTCGATTGGGTCTGGTGACCTCTGCAGTGACGTCAGCGTTCAAGACGATCTTCTTTCCCTTTTTCACCTCGGTACGAATCATTGCTTCGTTTGCTTTCTCTATTATACTAGAAATTCGGCAGGTTGCCCGGATAGGCTCGTCATTTGGGTCCTTGGCTTGAGACTTCACTTGGGTGTTGACGTCTACTTCGTCGCGACTTGAAGTTTCCATGTGAAGAGTCCATTTCCCTGCCTTTGAATCAACCAATAAGTGTCATTAGTTCATTTATTCAATCTATCAACCAATGATCTGTTTTAAAGAATCAATTAATCAATAGAAAAATTTATCACATTATAAATTTCTCATTCCAGTATTGTAGACGTTAATTAGAGACACAAGCTCCGGCTAGAGTTTTGCATTATATGATGATTTAGACAAAAAAATATTTGAATAAAATAATTTCGAACCTCTGCCTGGCTTGGTATTAATATAGTCATTATAAAGCCTTTGTCCTCCACACGGCAATCTTGGCACTTTTTTCCGTTGGGATCAATGAGCCATGCTCTGACGGAAGCACTTTCAGGCTGCACGCGTTGAATGAGGACGACAGTGTTGTTGCCCAAACTGTTGTCCAATACGAAATTCTCATTTAGACTGCCTGCGAAAAGACTTGAGGTGTCCATGACCTAGAAGGGAAAGGACAAATAGAAATGTCACTATTTCAGGACCGCAGTAAGGTGAGCGCCAGCTCTCAGATATTACCTCTGTGTTCAAGAGTGGCTACTCCGAATGAAAAAGGCGTTGTTAAAGGTGTCTATTCGTAACCGGAAGCTCAAGCATCATTTTATTTATATATACGTGTGAATACCTGCGCCATCATTGAAACTGTTTTCATCATTGAAACGGGCAACTGTTTTCCTTTCTACAAAAAGCAATATGGAAAAGCGACAGTGTAACGTGATCGCGATAACACGGAGGTTACGCGTTCCTTGGTTGGTTACGTCAAGCTTTAGCTTCGGTTCTGTAGCGAATAGCTGATGGGACGAAATATATAGAGCCATTACGTTTGGCCCTGTTACCTTTAACAACAGACAAATTCCACGCTGTCAAAACTTTCTGCTTCAATATTGCTGTTACCTTCCACTCGTGATGAGTGCCAGATAGCATAGCAGGTATGTATAACCGTCATCATCATTTACAGTGTTAGGCATAAGTTTCAAATAGTGTTCTTTCAGAATCGTTATGTCTCCTAAACATAGGGCTTGATGATTTGCCTCATCAACATGTGCGAACCATGAGAAAGTATATAGAGACAGTTATCATTCCTTTCTTTTTCCTTTGATGCAATACCTGGTCATATACCTTCAATCATGCCCTCTATATGCGCGTCACGAAAATAGTATGAGTACCTACCATTGTGTACCTTCCAGTAGCTTCGTCCGCCTGGCTAGTCGAAGCTTCCACAAAAGCAGTTTCAATTTTAAGCGCCGTATTTCCTTGCAGATCCTCGAAGAAGAACGCTTTTCCCTTGGTAGCAACGGCTAATTTCTCAAGTTTGTTGTCTGCCTTGGTCCCTATAGCCATAGTGCTTACTTCAACCTTGGCTGCCACGACTTTCGGCGTAACGTCGGTCAGATTGGGAGCAATATTTTCTTCGCCGTCGCTCATCAGCAGGATTATGGCGCCTTCCGGAGTCTCATCAGGTGTGGTTAGTACCTGCAATTATAGAGTGGATACGTTTTTGCTGTTTGGTTTGGTTTGGTTTTGGGGGGTTTACCGTCCCAAAGCGACTCAGGCTATGAGAGACGCCGTAGTGGAGGACTCCGGAAATTTCGACCACCTGGGGTTCTTTAACGTGCACTGACATCGCTAAGGCTCCTTTCACAGAATGAGTGCACAGGCATACGTTTATGTGTTTTGCACGCCTCAGCCGATATTCAAAAAATGTCGAGGAGGAAACAAATTTGTCTAAACAAAAGTAAAAAAATTATTTAGTGTGCACCAATTTCAACGTCCCAACAGGCGCAAATGTGTTAGTGAGGGTAATAATTGTTAGTAATGCGAAGTTTTAAAGTAAGCCTAAAAAAAGTGCCGAGTGATAACGGTGGCGAGGGGGCAGAGTTATCGGTTGTGCCTTTGTCTTGAAAACCAGTAGACTAGCCGGTGGCGACAGGAACAAGCCTTCTGCGCTAATGTCGCAGATAAGGGCTGCAGGTCGACTGCGTTCGCATTAAGGATGAAAATGGCAACGTGTTTTCCAGATAATAAGTGTCAAGCATTGAGATTGATTTTATTATTTTAGATCGTTTTTGACAGGGAGAAGATTGATCATGGAATGGTAAAGAACAAGAAACAAACGTCTAGTATTCATTACAATACAGATATTACTTCTTGGCTAAGGGCCACAAGCATAGGGATTACCCACTTGATCGAAATCGCGCCAAAGCTTTCATCGCATGGGGTACAGAGCGAACGGCCTAGTAGCTACGCTTTTCACTTGTAAGCTACTTTGCAAAGCAGTCATGCAATGCGTGCTATTCTTATTGGCTCATGTGTTTTGCAGCATTCGTAGTGCTGCAAACAGCTTGTGAAACAAAGTATAGCTTTCGGTATCCTTGTCTTTGATTTAAAGGTCTGAGAGATGGGCATTTACTAAAAAAGCTGATTGCCAAAAGCAAGAAAACAAACAAATGTTTACAAAAAGAATTCTGTATTACAGGAAGAACTAGTATGGGGCCATTCACAAGCAACATCGCCTGTTTGTGATGGCAAAGGGGGAGGGGGGGACGAGGTGTGTGGTTTCTTGTCACCTCTTGATGGGTGTTTAGGTTTCTTGATGAACAAAAAAATGTTTAAAAAACCCTGCTCTGCACTAAACCTCTAGCAGCAGTGGTTTACGATTCGGGACCACTTTCAAGCAGTGCAGTGGGCTACATGTAAAGCCTTATTTGTATGTCCGCGGGTGTGCGAGTGTGTGCGCGGGTGTGCGAGTGTGTGCGCGCGTGTGCGCGTGTGTGCGCGCGTGTGCGTGTGTGTGCGTGCGTGTGCGCGTGCGTGCGTGCGTGCGTGCGTGCGTGCGTGCGGGCGGGCAATCGTAAACTGTGATGGCTATTATGATGGACCCTTCAACGACGAGGCCATACATATCACCCATAGAGCGGCTGTCCCCACCTTCGCAAAAAATATTAGCGCTACTTAAAAATTCTTAAAAAGTCTTGCCTCTAAAGCTCTTTCCAGGCCACAGCCAATGCAGGTGCTGCCTCCTGCGTTGAGCCTTTCAACGGCGTCCAAAAATCCTTTCCTGGTATTGACATTCACAGGCATCAGTGTGTGGTGTACTGCGGCGCTTGTTTCGAATGTGACAATAGCCAGACGCAATGACCCGTCCGGTATGTCATCAATGTAGCGTGCAGCAGCCTTCTGCAGAAACTCCATCCGGTTGTCGTCCTAGAGTAAGAAACGGAAGTTAAAATAAATGTCTTAATTGAAGTGTTGGTAAACTGTCATCTTACGGATCACTGTAGTGTGGATACAAGATTGCGTTTGTTCCATGGACAACACGCAGATATGCATTTGGTTTAGAAAGGCTGGATCCCGAGCAATTCAAGGTACATCCCATGAATACTGAAAAAGTGGACTGTGGTTTCAAACTCCAAATCGACTTTGTTTCCAACCTACAAGTTGGAGGTTCCCCAGGCAAAAAGCTATCACAAACAGCTTGACTGGGCCTGAGAGCTTACAGGCAGCACCACGCTGTAGATAAACAATTATACACACAGCAGAAATCAGACATGAACAAATAGCAAATGCAGTGCTTACAATTCCTGAAGAGTTATGCAACAATATTTCAATATATTATATTTAAATTCAATAAAATTAAAAACCCAATACACGCTAGCACATTATGACGTGAACAAATGTTAACCGAATAAAAACCAATCAGTTGTCCGTCGGTCGAGTAGTGGTCAGTGCATTTTTTTGGATCACAGTAATATTCATTACCTCATCAGAAAATTTGTTAATTCGTGTCTAAATGTGTAAAGCCAATGTGAGTTTTAAGTTTATAATACAGTGATGGTATGCGGTAGTCAATAGTGAACCGGCCATAATTTGTTCGTGTATGTGGCACTACCTTTAGTTCCTTACGTTAGTTGTAAGCATGCAAAGGGCGGTGTGTATAATTTGGAATGTTATTTTTTGGATATTGAGAGACAGTTTGTAATCGTATAATTCAGTTGCTTTAAGCATATTATGTTTAGTACACAAGGGATCAGTAAATAGCTGACTAGGATTTCCATAAAAAGTTCTCAAGAATTCGTGACACCTTTTTTTGTAGTCGCTCGAGTTTAATTTAATTATGGATGGTTGTATCTCTCCAAACTAAAATGCAATATGAAAGACGAGAGTAGAAATTAGCAACATATATTGCTTTTCTGAGCCTCGCTGAAGTAATTCTTTAAGCTTGTAGAGACAGCCAGCTGCTTTACTTAGTTCTACGGCAAGCCTCCTAACATGGTTGTTCCACAACATGGTTTCTTCCAACCAGACGCCTAAAAATTTGATGTCGCAAGCTGCAAAGCTGTACCTTGAAAATTTAGGGCTAGCTCAGTGTCACAGGCTATGTTATGGGGCTTGAAAATAATTTACTTATTCTTTTCAACTTTCAAGGTTAATCTGGTTTTATGCGGCAACTCTTCAAGTTTGATCAAATAATTATTTAGGACAGTGTTCAATTGGGTTAGGGTTTGTTCGGAGAAAAAAAATATTTATGTCAACAGCCTACATGACCAGTGTCGGTGAAAGAGGCAAATTGCACATGTCATTATAAACAGAATGAACAACAAAGGTCCAAAGATAGAACCATGAGGTACACCATGTTTTACCGATGTAATCGAACACGACGTTTTCACACTGTTTTCTGTCTGAGAGATAACGTTTGATAAGATCAAGAGCAACACCACCCGAGGCGATGGTGCTCTTAGCAGCACCCGAGGCTGTGAGCTATCGACCACACAAGAAACAGTGAAGAGCCTTTGAGCATCACGTCGTAAGGAGCCATACCTCACGAAACCTCAACTATAAGGCATTCCCCCAAGTCACGAATTTCACACGGAAGCATTTGCCAACGCGCTTTGATTTGTGTTTGTGCTGCACAAATCAGATGGTGTTTTCTATTGAGTGTGCTCTCGGCTGGCGAGCTGCGTGCCGTGACGGGATAGCTGGAGTTAACGGTGCACCACAAATTTGCCTCGCGCACTTGACTATACTGATACTTCAGCACGTTGATGCCCAAACCTGTAACTGTATAGATACCCTCCATACGAAATCATAAGTTTTGCGACACACAAGTTTATCTTCCTTAGCCCACAGATGTATACGTTTATCGATTGATGCAAACTGGCATAATATATTTTGGCTATTGATTAAAACGATTAAAATTTTAATATTTCATTCCCAATGTATTGATAAAACGGACAATAATTTTACGACATCAGCGTATTCAGCCAGCGTACATATAAGGAGGAGAGTTAGAATATAACGAGAATGATTAATAGGCGACAAAGACAGCGCATCTAGATATAGTAAGCAATATAATGAAGGTAATATATAGAGAAAATAAAAACAAAACTGTGACTTGGAATTAGATAGATTTATTCTAGCTCGAATTGCCACGAAAGCCTCGACTTCAGCTTGATATGCAACGCTTAGCTGCTCATCTGGGGGGCTACGTGAATCGCAAAGAAAAAAAAAGCACTTAGGAACAGCGTATCAGGCTAGAGCAAATAAGTGAGGTTCGAAAATTTATAATGAAGGTCGCGACAAAGAAGAGAGATAGAGAAATGAATTGTGGGAGCAGCCTAAAAGGGGGCGAATGAGAGCGAGAAACAAAGAATTGGTGCATCGTTCGTTCGTTACAACTGTCGGTAGCGTACAAAAAGCTTAAATATAAATGAGTAGCAGAGACGTTAGAGAATTGTGAAATGGTTAGGTGTGATATCCCTGAAATCATTAAAAATGATCTACAATGTAGGCACAATTTTTCTAAATCCAACTGCTGCTCGGCAAGTATTTATTATCAATGTCACAGAGTGTAGTGGAGACTTGCCTCCGATAGACATATAAGCTTTGAAATTTTAGCTATATATTTATTTCGACAGACAGTGCTTTATAATGCCCGCCCATTAAAGTCGCGCTTGATAGACATGAAGGAATTACACAACTAGGATGCGATAGGAGTTAATTTCTTAGTTTAAAATTACGACGCTTACATCCATGCTGCCTGAGACGTCGAGTACAAGCACGACACGCTGAGGCAGGTCTTCTTTCTGCTGAGTCTCGTGGAAGGTCACATGGATGCTCTTACTCATGTCCGGCTCGGGTACCCTGCAGTCGTCGACGGAGGCAACGTGGTTTAGAGAGTTTTCCACGTTCTTCAAATTTTCGGCTGATAATGACATCCTTATCTGCATTCTCGTCCAATATAGATACTGAAACCCATGCTCTTCAGCTCATATATAATAATATTTTATATCACAGTATATCTCATTTCGTCCCAATGCTAACAAAATGGATTTCTCGTGAATTCATTCAAGCAAAACGTCTTGTTAAAAGGGTTCAACAGTACATCAAGTCGAAACGAGCGCGAACTAATAAAACAACTGAGCTAGCAAACGCTATTTCAGTTTTTAAACAAAACGCGAAAAAGCCAAAAAACACTGCATTCAATTGAAGCTTCCTGATTTCCTTGTCAATAACCCGCAACTGTTCTGGAAACACTTTAGCAGCGATAAAAGCCATGCCTCTCTTCTATCTGCCGGGGAACGGGTGCAAGTGCACGTAATGATTTCTTTCACTCGAAATTTATTGTGGATAACTGTGTTGCACAAGATATAGAACTATACGACGTTTCAAAAATTAATCCCCTCATCATCTCCGACGCTGGCATTATTAACCTTCTACTTGGGCTGGACAATAAGAACGCAACTGGTTTAGACGAAATTACAAATGCGTTTTTAACACAATATGCCGAACCATGCAGAAGGTTCCTACGCCTGATCTATCGTAAATCCCTTATTATTGATAGACTGCCTGATGACTGGATGGGACGGAGCTGTGTTGTGTAAGTCTCCTCCCATAGCCAGGCACATGTCTGGCGCGGGCCCGTAAATCCAAGCTTCTGGGTGGCTGGAGCGGGACTACAACACGGGTGAGCAGACACCCGAGAGCCCTCCGCGGAAGCGGAGAGGACTCAGCTGTGACCTGATGAAGAGGGACAGGTCAGCCTGGTGGCATTAATTAGTCATCGAGCAAACTAAGGCAGTTTTCCCGATGATGGGTGGATTGACTTTTGGTTGGTCACTGGGAGGGGCTGCGTCCTCCTGTAACCGAGAGGGGTGCAACCATTGGCGATGAAGCCCTGAGGGATAAGGCAGGGAGCAATGGCGCGCTCCTGTAATCGAGAGAGGCCACGCCCGTGAATGCTCAGACGGCCGACTGGAACCTCGGAGCCTCGTGCACTCTGAGGACGTCTACCCCACTAAAGTGGGGTAGATTCTTGGGCTTAGGAACTGCTAGTATGGGGCCCATCGAAAATGACAGCCTTTACCGATGATGTACCCTATTGATAAACGGGACTGGGGATAAGGCTGGGGAGCTCCCAACTCCCTGTAATCCAAGTTGGAAGCCGCTGGAGTTGGAGGTGACCACTCCTCGTAGCGGGACATAAGAGTCTGTCCACCCGCCAGTGCAGTCCAGGGATGGGCTGTGCCGGCTAAGTCTCTATGTAGGGACGCCGCGGGGGAATCCCCGCTGACTAATGTCATCAAGGGTAGGGACAACCCCGTGTAACCCAGCCCGCGAGGAGGCATGGGGGCGCTGTTAGAGACTGTCTTCACTCCCCCTCCGGCGTATGCCAGGGACGTCCTGGGAAACACTGAGGCCTGCGGGCGTCTCAGCAGGCTAAGAGAGTGAAGACGAAGCGAAAGCAGAACTATTGCAAGCACCCGCTGGGAGTCTGTCAGTAGTACCGCTGTGAGAACAGAGGGGTGGAGGATGAAGCCTCCACTCGCGCTTCCGGTACGTAGGCGGTAGGTCCCAAAGAGTTTTCCAACGGGGCCGGCGTCCAATCCAAGACGCTTAAAAAAATTTGGTAGAATCAGGCTCTCGCGTGGAGCGCAGCACGAAGAAAGTTACCGAAGTCAGGGGCGCGAAGGCGTCTGTCAGGGGTGCACGTCATGGGAGTGCACCACGGGTGTTGCGGCCCCGCCTGCCCGAGCATGTGGGTGCGACCCACAGCACGACCAACGCGGTGGCAGTAGCTGACAAGTCCGCCACGCGCGCTTGAAGAGCTGCAGGATTCGTTTTCAGCTCGACGATGACCAGACGTAAACTGGGACAAGAGCGGTCCCCGGCGTGGGTGTCCGCCATTTTGTGGGACTTAGCTCTTGGGAAGGGGCTCGGCCTGGGCGATCCCATGTAAGCCCGGGGGATACTTGTTGGCGAGATAACTCTTCTTCCCCTTCATAGATCACTGCCTTGTCGTGGCGGAGGGGCTTGCGAAACTCGATGAAGTCGTGAGCTCTGCTGTGTAGGGCCACCCAAGATAGACAGGTCACGGCAGAGAGTTCTGACAAAATGTGATTCACTGAAGAAGGTAATGGCAACCCACTCCAGTATTTCCTGCCGAGAAAACCCTAGGCCAGTCACAATACCATTAAAGATATGGCGCTGGAAGATGAGCCCCCCGGTTGGAAGGCGTCCCACATGTTACTGGGGATGAACAAAGGGCGATTCCTAGTAGCTCCAGGACGAATGAAGCGGCTGGGCTAAAGCCAAAAGGACGCTCAGTTGTGGATGTGTCGGGAAGCGACCGGAAAGTCCGATGTTGCAACGAGATATATCACATAGCAACATGGAATGTAAGATCTATGACGCAAGGTAAACTGGATATCGTCAAGCGAGAAATGGACAGATTGAACATTGATATCTTGGGTATCAGCGAGCTCAAGTGGACCGGGATGTGAGAATTTAACTCCGGCGACCATTATGTCTTTTATTGTGGGCACGAATCCAAGAGAAGGAATGGGGTAGCTCTCATAGTAAACAGAAGAATGGGCAAAGCAGTGATAGGGTACAACCCCAAAAACGACCGAATGATCTCACTTCGGATCCAAGGTCACCCTTTCAACATAACAGTTATCCAAGTCTATGCACCGACCACTGCTACTGAAGAAGCTCCAAGGTAGGCTGCAGCAGTATGTGGATCGGGAGCTTCCGGACGTGCAAGCTGGGTTTCGCAAGGGCAGAGGAACTAGAGACCAAATTGCCAACCTTCGCTGGATCATGGAAAAAGCAAGAGTGTTCCAGAAACCCATCAACTTCTGCTTTATTCATTATGCAAAAGCGTTTGACAGCGTAGATCACAGCAGATTGTGGCAAGCTCTCCAAGAGATGGGAGTTCCAATTCACCTCATCTGTCTCCTCAGGAACCTGTATGAAGGGCAAGAGGCCACAGTCAGAACTGGGCATGGTCTTACTGATTGGTTTCCGATCGAGAAAGGAGTGAGGCAAGGCTGCATACTGTCGCCCTGCCTATTTAACCTATATGCAGAGTGCATCATGAGGAAGGCCGGTCTGGACGAGTCTTTAGCTGGAGTGAAGATTGCTGGAAAACGCATCAACAACCTTAGATATGCGGATGATACCACTTTAATGGCAGAAAGTGAAGTGGAACTCAAGAGACTTCTGATCCGCGTACAAGAAGAGAGTGAGAAGTTTGGGCTTAAACTGAACATTAAAAAGACAAAGATCATGGCGTCTTGCCCTATCAAGTCCTGGAGCATCAATGGACAAGAAGTGGAAGCTGTGGCACATTTTCTCTTCTTGTGTTCCAAGATTACCTCGGAAGGAGACTGCAGCCACGAAATTAGGAGACGCCTGCTTCTGGGAAAGAAAGCAATGGTTAGCCTTGACCGCCTAGTAAAGAGCAGAGACATTAGTCTGCCAACCAAGATCCGTATAACTCATGCTATGGCCTTTCCAGTTTTGATGTATGGATGCGAGAGTTGGGCTGTGAAAAAGGCTGACCGCCGAAGAATCGACGCATTTGAATTGTGGTGCTGGCGAAGACTCTTGAGAGTTACTTGGACTGCCAGAAGATCAAATCAGTCGATATTGTCGACCATAAACCCTGACTGCTCATTGGAGGGTCAAATTTTAAAGTTAAAACTCAGCTACTTTGGTCATCTGATGAGAAGAGAGGAGTCGCTGGAGAAAGATTTGATGTTAGGAAAGGTTGAGGGTCGCCGGAGAAGCGAACGCGGTGGTTAGATGGCATCCTCGAGGCACTGGAGATGAAGTTATGTGATGTTAGGAAGATGGTGAGAGACCGGAAAGCGTGGCGTGACATGGTCCGTAGGGTCACGAAGAGTCGGACACGACTGAACGACTGAACTGAACTGAGATGACTGGATAATTACCAAGGTATTCATAAATCAGACAGCACTTCTTTACATTATTAGTGTCAAATATTAGACCAGTATCACTGTCTATAATTGCGAGCATCTAAATGTGTTCTTAGAACATCATAGCTTATCATCACATCATCAGCATGGGTTTCTCCGCGGTTTGTCAGCAGTTAATTAACAAAAATAGCACATGACCTCCCTTTAATTTATTATAATTGCACCCAAATTACATATAGTTACTCGATTTCACTAAAGGTTTCGACTGTGTGTGTCATTCTAAACATATCACAAAATTACGACGATTCGTTAGTGCTGGGAAATATTGGCTTGGATAGATTTTTTTTGCAGCAACGGTCACAATTCTTCTTTTACACCACGTCGAATTTAAATCAGTACCATTCACATCCGCAGTTACTCGAGGCTCGGTTCTTGGACCCTTTTTGCTCCATATCTTTATTAGTTATATTGCTGCTACGGTCTACTGTAAGATCAAACTCTTTTTCTGGCGATTGCATAATATACAGAGAAATAATAAGCCTCGAAGATCATGTCATTCTCAACAGGAAACAAAATGCTGATTGGTGCGATATGGAAGGTGTCGTCAAAATAAAGAAGTAACCAGGGAAATAGAGCCTTCTAATTTTGTGAATAAAATAAATGACACTCCGCTTACCTTTGTAGGCGAGCACATATATCTAAGTGTCACATTGATCAACGATCTTAGATGGGGTGAACACATCAGTAATATCGCTTCAACTGCATTACACAAGTTATGTTTTCTTATAACATGTCTTCTACTTTCCCTTGCACAAACTAAACCTCCTATCTTATAGGATTTTTATTAGGTCTGTACTAGGATATGCTAACACCGTTTGGTTTCTCCAGTCTCTAAGTAATAGTTCATGGCTTGAAACAATACAGCGTAAAGCATGAAAATTCATTCACAATAGGTACAACCGAACGGATTCACCAACCGAACTAGCTGTAATATCTGGACTCGAAACTCTATGAACAAGAGCGAAATTGTCGAGATTAAAATACTTCTATCAGTTACTGCATAACGCCATTAGCATCGACTTCTTACAGTACATTTTGCTATCAAATAAGCGAGACATAAAAAAATCAGCACGCCTGTACA
>JAJIZL010064985.1:0-11169 GCA_023969395.1 Amblyomma maculatum | reverse complement strand
TTTAAATCAAGAGATGTCAGTTTTATTGCCTGTCTCGGCTGCAAGTGCTTTGTTCCTTTGTAGCACGCACGAGGGGCGCAGGCCAGTGGAAAGGAGTCAGTGGCGAAAGCTTGGTCCCGCACAAAGGCAACGGGCACAAAAAATGCAGGCAGCGAAGCTTCTTTAGTAAGAAGACTCCCCATTTCTTTCTCTTTCTGTCCCCCTCTTCACACTAAACGGGTCACTGGAGTCCAAAGAGGGTACGACCGTTTTGAGAGTGCGGCCGGCCTGCATCTTTGCGCTAGTGCTCTAGTGCTGAACAATGGGAGAATGTGTTTGTTCAGTAGCAGTCGCGACAACCCAAAGAGGCCCGATCCAAACGTTCGCTTTTTACAAGCGGAAAGCAGGTACATTTTCAGAGGAAAGCTTTGCTTACAACAGGAGCCTAATTGGTGACTGACAGTCATTGCGCCGGCAATTTACTCACGGCACAGAAAGCCTCCAAAGGAGCCGCTGCAGGTTCTGAAGCGGCTGTTACACAGAAGGGTAAACACGAAAAAAAAAATGTTTGTCGACCGTAGAAGCTGCTGTTTTACTCCGTAAGCACCTTAGCTGCGGTCAATGGTAAATAAAAGGGACTAAAGAGGTTAGTAGGAGAATAACACGGAGAAAAGCAAGCGCAGAACAATATGCACTAATTACATTATTCAAAACTATGTGCAAGAAACAAGAGCAAGCGAAGAATGCCACCCGCACATTGTGCTCGCATCCCTGTTCTACGCGGAGGGGGGTTTCGAGCACTGCACAAGCTCGGACTTACCCGAAAGCCAGAGCCCGGCCAGGCCCGCATCTTCAGGTGACAGCGCAAAAACATGGACGGAACACAAGAGCAGAACACACCGCAGCTCTCGTTGTGTGTTCTTGCTCTAGTGTTCCGTCCATGTTTTTTTGCGCTGTTACCTGATTCTATAGCAAGTACAAAACTTTTTTGGCGTAAAAACTTTCGCCTTGAGTGGAGCGCGTGAATGTTGTTGGATGCTATAGAGCAGATAAGGAATCTGTACGACGGTACACAGAGTGCATAAATGTCGATTTCCCAAGAATTTGTCTAATTTCTACTTCGAACGTGAAATTCAGAGCTCACTCAGAGCTCTTTCATACCCTTAAAAAATCAGTTTAAGCGTCCCCAATAATGTAGCACCTTACACTTACAGATCGTGATAGGCAAATAATGTAGCTGGCAAAAGAAGCTTCCGCCGTTGCTTTCGCAATTCAACTAGGGGTAACTAGAGCTAAACCGCAATTTCTTTTTATTGGAGCTGCCTAATAGGGCGTACCGTAGATGTGTCCGCTAGTTAGAAGAACAAATACAGCGGGAATGGTCAATTACGTAGCATTTCAGTATAAACTACAATCTATCCTGTAAATGCGAAAAAAGCGATCAGCTGGTGCTGCTGACGTAAACAAATAATTGTGACTAGAAAGCAAGACATAGCAAAACCAAGACCATAACAAACAACTTATCAGAAGTGGTTCTGTTCTAGCCAAGACAAATAAACTTCTCTGATTGACCTACAACCATGGTTTGAACTTCACTCAGAAATGCCCTGTTGGCTTTTTATTTCTTTTTCGTCTCAGTAGCGACATTCACAAGTTTGTTACTCAAAGCCGATGTTACCTTTTGACGAAAATGCAAAACTTTCCAAGTGATATTTTGCTGGTGATGTTTTTTAGTTCTGGCCGATTCTAGCACCTTGGTGGTAAGCTGGCTACATTCACAATGCCGTGGCGCTTTTTTTTTTACTTGAGTTCGTGTAGTGTTACGAGACACATAACTTTCTACGTAGCTGGGAATCGCTAGCGGCGGTGTCACGTCACATCGTGATGGCACTTTGTAATCACTGCAAACGCAGTTCGCAAATATATAAGAAAGTTGCGAAGTGTGTTCAGAGTGTGGTGGTCCATTGAGGAAATGCAATATCTAAATCAAAGCGATATTAACGCTTATGCTAAAGGATATACATTTCCTTTTTGCGCATTTTACCCGTAGAATGCCTAGGTCAAAATAAGGTCTGGTTATAAAATGGGATTGTATATCCTGCTTATAAGGGGCCTCTGATATTGGAGATAAAAAACTGCTGCTCAGTGCACGTACCTTATAAAATGGTTAAACTGCAGTCGTAAGATTACCAAAAGGAGTCTCCAGGAAGTTTAGAAGTGATGCACCCCGGGAAAGAAGGGCGCAGTAGCACACATTGTGACATGTCTGTCCACGTAGGGCTGTATATTTTTTAGTTGCGTAATACCAACTAGCCCAAAGCGCCACCTTAGTAAACTCAGATTTACACACGTGATCAGAAGCCAAATTCAAATTATAAAAAGGTTTACGCAGTCAATGATGCTGAAAGCGGGGATACCGGGTGTTTGGAGAAGCATCTTTTCGTGAAGGCAGTTAAAGCATCTAACGGACCAATGTCAAAAATCATTCAGGGGAGCTGCAGGCTGCCGCTAAGATTTTATGATTGCTTTCGCCTGCCTTTGCTGCGGCTGAGTGACCCGGCTGTTTCATCGACGTAATGCTAGTACGAGGTTTGTGTCCGGAACTTAAGTTTTCTGATATGAACCAACCATCACGGATAGCTGCGCTCTTCCCGAATTTTGTGACGGGAGTGACACACTCCGGTACAAGCTGAGGAAACAACGTTTTGTTAAACGACGTCTCTCGCTTCGTGCACGGACGAATCTCAAAAAACCATTTAGGGGAGCTGCAGGTTGCCGCTAATAGTCTGTAATTGCTTTCGCCTGCCTTTGCTGCGGCTGAGTGACCCAGCTGTTTTATCGACGTAATGCTAGTACGGGTTTCGTCTCTGGAACTTAACTTTTCTGATATGAACCAACCATCACGGATAGCTGCGCTCTTCACGAATTTTGTGACGGGGGTGAGACACACGGTACAAGCTGAAGAAACAACGTTTTGTTAGACGATGTCTCTCGCTTTGTGCACGCTGAGTGTTCGTGAAATGATCTGTCAGCAGTGACAAAAAACACTCTCGAAGTTTTCGTGAACTTTGGCTTTAGCGGACTGTGGTAGAAACACAATCTTAAAGTTTAAGAACTGAGGTCGCGGAATTGCCGACAAACCAGAGTAAGGATAATCCCCCCCCATAGACACCACCACCACTGCTTTCGCAAAAAGCTGCACAGAGCACGAGTAGGATTATTCCTTAGTTTTTTTACATAGTTGTCAAACAGATGCACCTACCCTTGCTTGCGTTCAATTGTTCAATTTTAATTTAACGGTTCCAACGATAACATAAGCATGTAAACTTAATTCAGTATTTCCCTACGACATTACGTCATTACTATGTTCTGCTGAATCAAAACATGTCGCTTGTATAAATGCAGGCTGCACTTTTCATGACTCCAGTGGTATGTAGTCCTAAATTTTCAATACAAGGTTACAGTGAAGTTCATCCTAAAGCTGCGTGAGGCTATAGAAGTAATTTTCGCTCTCTTCAAGTGTCGTCTAGGGGTCCCTTGTTTCTGGGAAAAGCAGGGGGAGCTACTGGGGTCGGAGTACAAAGCCCTTTTCTTCCAAGCGCGCTGTCTTTCTTGGCTTTCGAGCGCCTTGTTTCCTGCCGGGTCGGTCTACAGATGCTCAGGCTTTGTGCGCGAGAGGCATCCCTCAGATGGGGCGAAAAAAAAGAGAGAGAGGGAAACCTGCGAGCAGCGTTTCGGAATATGCGCATGTTGGGAAGGGCACGTTTGTTTTCAAGCGAATCCTACTGTTGGGCGTACACCTGTTGGGCGTAACCCTGGTGGGCGAGGGTCGGTGTTTTCGTTATTTTACTTTTGTTCTTTTTTGTAGAGTATTGCTCTTCAGTGGTCACACAGTAAAGCGGTCAGTTGGCTTTTACTTTCAATATCTAGAGTACGGCTCGAATTTTGTTTGTGATGGCTGTCGCTGGTCTCACCTTCTTGCCCACGGAGCACGGGCTTGCGCACGTGCTCCTTGCATGGTGTGCAGTGCGTGCTGGACGAGGTTGGTGCAATGGCTGTACTGCGTGGCTGAGAACGATTCCGTCATATATATAACGTAGCCCCGACGGACTTTTCTTGAGCTTTCAAGTTAGTCACCTTACATGAGCTTCTGGTTTTGCGCGAGTCTGACAGTATACAAGCTTGAATTCGGCTTTGCATGCACGAGTTGAAATGTTTAGTTGCACAAGGTCCTATTTTGAGTAATTCCTGTCATGTTATCGTTATGTTGGCAATGTTGTACAGCTTGAAATGATGGTTGCGTAGTGTTTTGTGAATGTTAGTCGAAGTAACTGTCATGCGAGTGTCATTGAGAATGGAGGCAATGCGGCAAGGCTCATTGCTGCATCTAGTGCAGTGAGTGTTGTGCTGTCTTTAACGACCGTTGCTGTGCTTATTAACACAAGAATAATTTACGAAGTGGAGCATGAGATCACATTCTGCTTGATTGAGAGCGTAAGTGCGTGGTGAATTCTGAATGTGTGCCTTGAGCTTGCTCTCCGCCCTCAACTCTCGCGGTATTGGTAAAAATCACTTACACCTGCGTGCGCGCTCATTGCCATCAGGCCGGTGCATTCCCAATCCAAAGGGGTCTTGTTCTTGACCAATGAGATTCATGTAGTCGCAAAGTGGCGGATGCTCATGCTGCTTTCCGAGAACCAAACGGGAAAAATAATAGTGAAGAAGGAAAAAGTAAAGCTTTCTAGTGCGGTGCTGTGAGCTCGGCAGGCACAGGAAAGGCAAACTGAGGACTGCATGCCGACCTATCTTTGGTATCCAAGTGGATGTTGGCTCTCCACGTGGATTTGTTGGCGCGGCGCCCAGAGACATCTTCAGCTGGAAGCTTTCATTTTTTTTTCATTATTACTCACAGCCTGCCCTGCGTGACTCGCTTAAACGGTGGTCCCAGCGCGTCATTTCTACAGTTGTCTTTCCTGACAATTACCACAATGAAAAACCACGCCATTTTCAAACGTAAGCAACGTAAGCTGAAAACAAACGTCTTCATAATACAACTCATCAGAGTGCTATTGTTATTTACTGAGCTCTACCGATCTATACAATCTAGAAAGCATCACCAATGACGCATCACGGAGAAATGGACGCTCAATTGAAATAAATACAAATATACTCAATTGACTAGAGAACGTATACCAAGAAGCTCAACATACAGTTTATATTCCAATCCTTTGGAAAAAGTTTCCGAATCTAAATTAATGGGCGTGCATACTAAAATGTGACATTTTATATTCCGAAACTTACATTCCAAAACACTTCTCGCAGGTTTCCGGCTATGTTTTTTTTTCTGTTCGCCCCTTTGTTGGATGCTTTTCGCGCTCAAGGCCGGAACATCTGCAGACCGACTCGGCAGGTATGAGGCGCTCATAAACACAGAGAAGGGGAAGAAAGACGGCGCGCTGGGAAGGAAAGACATTTGTACCCCGACCCCAGTAGTTTCCCCTCCTTTTCCATCAACCGAGGGACCCGCGGACGACACTTGGCGACAAAGTGTGAAAATTACTTCTACCACCACGCAGCACTGCGGTTAACTTCAGAAAAACATAGTATTGTAAATTTAAGACTACACACCACTAGAGTTTTGAAAAGTGCAGCCTATATTTTAAACAGACGACATGTTTTGTTTCAGCGGAACAGAGTAATGACCTAATGTCTGTCGTACGGGAATAGTGAATTAAGTTTACATGCTTATGTTGTCGTTGGAACAAATAAATTAAAATTGAACAATCCAACTCAAGCAATGGTACATGTGTCTGTTTGACAACTATGTAAAAGAACCAAGAAATAATCCTACTCGTGCTCTGTGCAGCTTTTTGCGAGAGCAGTGGTGGTGGTGTCTATGCGGGGATTATCCTTACTCTGCTCTGTCGGCAATTCCGCGACCTGAGTTCTTAAACTTGAACATCGTGTTTCTACCACAGTCCGCTAAAGCCAATGTTCACGAAAACGTCGAGAGTGTTTTTAGTCACTGCTGGCCGCTCATTTCACGAACGCTCAGCGTGCACAAAGCGAGAGACATCGTCTAACAAAAAGTTGTTTCTTCAGCTTGTACCGGAGTGTCTCACCCCCGTCACAAAATTCGTGAAGAGCGCAGCTATCCGTGATGGTTGGTTCATATCAGAAAAGTTAAGTTCCAGACACGAAACCCGTACTAGCATTACGTCGATGAAACAGCTAGTTCACTCAGCCACAGCAAAGGCAGGTGAAAACAGTTATAGAATATTAGCGGCAACCTGCAGCTCCCCTGAATGATTTTTGAGATTGGTCCGTTAGACGCCCTCATTTCCTTCACCCAAAGATGCTTCCTTAAACACTCGATATCCCTGCTTTCAGCATCATTGACTGCATAATTATTTTTATAAACTTTAATTTGGCTTCTGATCACGGGTGTTAATCTGAGTTTACTAAAGTGGCGCTTTGGCCTAGTTGGTATTACACAACGAAAATATGCGCCTCTGCGTGAAGAGACATGGCACACTGTCACTGTGCCCTTCTTTCCCGAGGTGCATCACTTCTCAACCTCCTGGAGACTCCTTTTGCAAATATTACAACTACACTTGAACCCTTTTATAAGGTAAGTGCACTGGGGAGCAGTTTTTTATCTCCAATATCAGAGGTCACTTATAAGCAGGGTACACAATCCATTTTCTAACCAGACCTAATTTTGACCTAGGCATGCTACGGGTAAAATGCGCAAAAAGGAAATGTATATGCTTTAGCATAAGCGTTATTATCTCCTTTCATTTACGTACTACATTTCCTTGATGGACCCCCACACACTGAACACACTTCGCAAAATTCTTATATATTTGCGAACTGCGTTTGCAGCGATTGCAAAATGTAATCGCGATGTGACGTGGCACCGCAGCTAGCGATTCCCAACTCCGGAAAAAGTTCTGTGCCTCGTAACACTACACGAACTCAAGTAAAAAAAAAAAACGCGCCACCTTATTGTGAACGTAGCCAGCTTACCACTAAGGTGCTAGAAGCAGCCAGAACTATAACACATCACCAGCAGAAATGTCACTCGGAAAGTTTTGCTTGTTTATCAACGGGTAAGATCCGCTGTGAGTAACAAACTTGTGAATATCGCTACTGAGATGAAAAATAAATAAAAAGCCAACAGGGCATTTCTGAGTGAATTTGAAACCATGGTGGAATAGCAACCAGAGCAGTTTATTTATCTTGTTTATTTATTTGTTATTGTTTATTTGGCTTGGCTATGCCTTGCTTTCTAGTCACAATGGTGTGTCTACGTCAGCAGTACCAGCTGATCGCTTTCTTCGCATTTACTGGATAGATTGTTCATATTGGAAAGGTACAGCGCAAGAAGACACAGGACGAACTGTCGCTACTGTGTAAAAGATGAAAAGAGAAAAAAAAACTGCTGCCCTTTAGTTGCGAACACTAACATTTTATTTCGACACCGAGATAAAACAATAAGAGATATGATGGAAGCCTACTTGATCCGAAAAAGACAGTCGCAATGTTTAAGCCCACCCTCGGTTATATTAGTAGATAAGGAGGTGTCGTTCCTGGATAATTCATAATTTTGGCCTTAGTCTTCACGGGAGTGGGACGAAAACATCCCCCAAAAATCTATCACCCGGAGTTTATGACGTGTATGGTTTGACGGCTTGCAAAGGGCTTCACGCAGGTGCTATAGGCTTCTTGTAATCTCTTTAAAGACGTATAAAACTGTGTTTTTTTCCAATAAATTTAAGTTGCGAGTCAGCGTACGTCTATCCGACTTCTTCTTTTCGCCTTGTGTCTTTTTGCGCTGTACCTTTCCAATGTGAACCAATACCCAATTGTCTATATCCTTCTTCGGATAGACTGTTCTTTCTACTGAAAGTCAACGGAATTGACAATTCCTGCTGTATTCTTCTAACTAGCGGACACAACATCTACGGTATATCTCTCATAGGAAGCTCCAATAATTGGAGAACCCAACGGCACTCCCGGCAAGCTCGCGCAGAATCTCGCATGCGCAATCGCGCTTGTGCTCCTCGCCGCAAGCCTGAGGAGCTCATCTACGTTGCATTCCCACTGCAGGTGCTTATTTTAGTCATTTGATAGGCGAATGACTTGCGTTTTTTTTTGTGTGTTACTGAAGTTGTAATTAATCGTGATGACGCAAGCGTGTCTCTCTTTTTTGCTTTCACTAAAGCTGTAACTGAACCTGGCGATCTATGGTGCCGCACCTAATGTAAAAATGTCTGTTACAAGCGAGACTGAGTATATCAAAATTCAAGGCTAACTTGTCCTGTATGCCGACTGTCTTCTACATCGAATGTCTGTTAAAGCTAAGGTCCAATTAATAAATTTCATATGGCAGCCATCCATTTGGGTGAATGATGTTTCTTATATCCGACTACCTGCTATATCCAGCGTTTTATGACGTTGTTCGACTTTATAAAATTAACATTATGTGAACGACGACGTCAACAATCATCTGCCTCTCCCATAATCGACAGTAAATGTAAGTATGAAATGGTTTGCCGTTCCGGGATGGACTCTGTGCCTTCTTGAGACTATCAGTTTGGGCTTGCTTGTAATACATGATATGGAATCATAGGCGCACTTGCAGGTGAGGACCAGGAAGGACAGGATACACACGAGCGCTAACTCGCAACAATTTGTTTCACGTCAAAGAGGCATATAATATACCGATATATTGTGGAAAAAAGTGTGTAGAGCAAATTGAAAGGTGTCCTAATGATCGCCTCCCTGAACACCACAGAAATGTGTGTGCACACACATCCGCCGCGCGCCCTTCGTGTGTTTATGGCCGCCCAAACAGTTTCGTTTCTTCTGTACTTTATTCTTGGGGGAGGTTGGGAGGGGTTTGAGCGTGCGAGCGGTGGTGATTAAATCTCAATCGGAAGGAACTGTCTGTTTGGTCAATCTACTGCATCCCACAGTCACCACACTCGAGCATGTAAACAACGTTGCTATAATTGCAATTTAAATCTTCTCATATAAAATGTTTGAAATTTGAGTGGATGCTTTTAGCCAGTGCTGTGGACTGCATGTGTTTACAGATTTGACATCGGCTTTTCCGCATGGCGTGCAACCCAAAGGTCTCGGTTTATTGACAGTTGAGTGGACAACGTGGATTTGTAAATTCTTTGGTTTTCTGTATGTTGCCTGAGGAGCCGTCGCGAATATTTTGGAGAGTCGTTGAGTTTGTTCTATGATATTGAAATGTTTTTTAAGGATTTTGTTAATATTCGGGATATTGCCTGAGAAGGTTAGAATGAGATTACAGTGTTGTGGTGCTGTCTGCGATTCCGCAAGGATGTGTATCTCGAGGCAGTGGTGCAGCTCGCTCAGGTTGATGTGATTGAAATGCACCGCGGCCAGAAGCTTTTCACAGTGCACTATCCGCTCCTCTGGAGAATGATTCAGCCATCGCATCGCCGCCTCGAACACCTCTTCCTCGCAGTGGCACCCGACGGTGTCGGCTGACAGGAGGCGGATGACGTCCTCGACGTCCAGCTTGAGGAACTCCCGGGTAGCCGCCACCGACATAAAGTGGGCCGTGAGAAACTTGTACGCGCGGCGCTCCTCTTCGGCCATGTTGAGCCTCCTTGCCGCTGAGAACATGAGAATTTGTTGGCCCGTGGGCGTAGTCTCCGTCTCCATCTGAATGCAGTGCTTGACGACATCCGACATGTGGAGGCGGAAGGCCGCGTTGAAAACGTCGTGTACATTTTCCGGCGTCAGGTCCAATTTGCCCGTGCTCATGTACTTGAGTAGAACGGCAAAAGTCGCTGCCGAAACACCTGACAATTTTAGCTTGTGCTTGTTGCGGTTCTCTTGTTTCTCCAGGGTCTTTTTGAAGAACTAGCTGTGCTTCGTGAACAGCGGTCGGTCGACTTGGAACGCTTGGCCTTCGACGAACACGACCAGCCCGTTCCGCTGGCCGCTGCTGCCCCCGTTGGACAGCAACGACGCCATGGCGGCAGTCGCGCGCCCGCTAGGTGGCGACTAGGACCATGGGCGCAAGAATGGGGCCGCCTAAGGCCAGGCCATCTTGACACCGAAGCTTCCAAATCGCCGCCCGGAAATCCAAATGCCCGGGCAGGACGAGGCCAGAGGAAACTCTGGTGGAGGTCCGAAGCGATTCTGACGTACAAATCGATCGTCCGATCCGGGTGTAGGGGCGAAAGACCAATCGAACCATCTAGTAGCTGGTTCCCTCCGAAGTTTCCCTCAGGATAGCTGGCGCTCGATGGGAGAGCAGTCACACCTGGTAAAGCGAATGATTAGAGGCATTGGGGTCGAAACGTCCTCAACCTATTCTCAAACTTTTAATGGGTGTACGGGAGGCCTTCTGGGTTGAGGCCTCCCGCTGCGATGAGAGTGCCAAGTGGGCCACTTTTGGTAAGCAGAACTGGCGCTGTGGGATGAACCAAACGAGAGGCCAACGAGAGTGGCTCCAAGGACATAGGCGTTGACAGAAAGAACCTACGACAATACTCGCCATTCCAAGAATGCTCCAACGTGTCGATAATCGCGGAGGACGACGACCTTCCTTCCAATTCTGCGAGCATGATGCCGCAGTCAGTGGATCCAACTAGCGGCACCTACACCACGTCCGACAGATCTCTAGCCGATAAGCCAACCTACCGACCAGGTGGCGCCTTCTTGGTGCTTAAGGAACCGGTCAAGACTACTGCTAGCGCAAACTCCCTAGGTGCCAGCCAGGGCGACGACAGAGACAACATGTCGGCCAGGTTTATCGGACCTGCGTTCCACGGAAGCAGCAGCAGCTTCTTGCATGGTCAGAGTGGAGGCTCGACGCAGAACTTCGCGAGCGGCTTGGGTGACATTTCGGGATCATTCATTGAGGAAGAGACACAGGAGCGCAGGGTTATCGAATCTCGGACCGAGGAAATAAGGACGGTGCGCAGGATTCGCCGTAGTAGGTCGCGGAACCAGGGCTCCGCAACGCAGGGTCCGGTGGCGATTGAGGAGGTTGTATGGCTCAAGACCGACAGCGGCCAGAGGACGACGTCATCGACTAGGGCAGCGGGACAACCGGTGCCGGCTATCGGCGCGCCACCAGTCACGGATCAAGAGTCAGCATTCAGTAAAACTATGATGAGTGGACCCAGCAGGACAGTG
>JAJIZL010064972.1:0-11935 GCA_023969395.1 Amblyomma maculatum | reverse complement strand
ACACACACACACACACACACACACACACACACACACACACGTAGTCGAGGGCTTCGAATTAATTTAGATGATCTGGGGTTATTTAACGCGCGCTGACGTCGTCAGTCAGCGCACGGGCGACTTTTTGCGCTTCGCCATCATCGAAATGCAGCCGCCAAGACGGAATTCGAGCGAAAGACCTTGAACTCAGCTGCCAGGCGACGAATCAATTTACCTCTGTGGAAGACAGAAATTAAATGTGTAATATATTTATGCATGAAATATGAGTCAACTGTCGTGACGGGATCCGAACGCAGCATGCAGTACTCTGCCTATTGGGTTATACGTTAATAGCTGTCAACGTATACGTTTCGCGTAGCCTAGCCCTTGATAGTGTTGAAAGCACCTCACTCACCCCCCGGCAGTCAATTAGTACGAGCCCGAACTATTAGAGCTTTCCTTTGTTCTTTTTTCTGTTAGCGCCATCATTCGGCAGCCACGCATAATGAGCGTTTTTCTCAATTTTATTCCAAAGCTGGGCCACCGCTGGCAAATCGAAGGTTAATAATTATCCGGTGTCCTATAATAACTGTGGTCTGGCATGGATCAGCGCGCCAAAAAGGAATGCGTCTATGTGCGTTCGCGGTCGCGTTTTGCTTAAAC
Source organism: Amblyomma maculatum (assembly GCA_023969395.1). Taxonomy (NCBI): domain Eukaryota; kingdom Metazoa; phylum Arthropoda; class Arachnida; order Ixodida; family Ixodidae; genus Amblyomma; species Amblyomma maculatum. The sequence goes on along the minus strand of JAJIZL010064972.1, from coordinate 11,293 downwards.
AAACAGGTGTCATATCTTTGGACGCACCCTGCGGAAAACGCGATAAGGCCGAAGTCGCGAAACACGATATTCCTCGCCGCTCGATAAAGGCTCTCCGTCGTGCCTCGGCTGCGTGGTCACAGAGACAGTGACGAAAGTATGTAAAGTTAGCATTTTGGCGTCTAGAATTCGCCGCAGAGCAAAGAAACGTTTATGAAGAGAACGTTTCTCATTACTGAAGAAGAATGAAGGACCAATTACGACAGCATCTCTGCATTAGTGGAGAGTTCGGCGATGCCTGAGTGCTATGACAGTCGACACGAGAGCGGGGAACGTTCCTGGAGCAGCAAACGCTGTAGTTTAGTTTCCAGTTTCGTGCAGAAAATTGGTTCAATTACTCGGTATGCTTGGTAGAAAATAGCACGCAATTACAACAAACTGACAGGGAACCACAATGGCAAGCGCTATGTCGTCCTTGTCTCTTTGACGTCTTTACACACTGCTTCAGTTTCAAGCCCATCTATGATTATTAGTAGCCCCAGATATGTCTCTTTTTTCGTATTGCCGTCATAACCGGAAGAAACTGTTTCGTCTAGAACAGATGAGTTTGGACAGCGAAACTGCGAACAACAATGACTGTGCATAGTGGCGGTATACCTGGAAATGTGCTTAATTGAGTTAATGTATTTCATTGCGCTAATGGCAATGTGACTAATTGCATTAGATCAAATGATAAAGCCCACAGTCACAAAACTGTGCTAAATAGCATGAAGAAAGGTGCTAATAAGAGGTACTGCCTCATCAAGAAGGGCTGGATACGTAGGGCAGATGAACATCGCGTGTTTTGTCAGTGATGTCCTAGACATGTAAATAGGATGAACCTCGAGGCACGGGTCTTTCGATGCTTCGTTCCATGATGGAAGTGAATGGGTCTAATTCAATAGGAGGATTACCGGGTAAATGAAGAGCGATCCACACGTGTGAGAATATCGCGCAGCGATACCTTATCGGAGACATGGCCATTCGACGAACCTTACTCACTCTGTCAATAACGTGACGTCGAGGTATGCCGAGAAAGGCGCACTTCGATCTCGCGACTTGCATTGCAAGCGGCCTCATGTGAGTTTTATCTAGCAGTCAGATGCAGCTCGCGCGTGGCAGCCATTGTACCCTATAGGCTGTCAGCAAGTGTTTTGTCTGCCTGTAGAGATAAATAATAATAAAACAAACTTAGGGGAGGGGTATTTGCGTCATACTCATAGGGCCTCAAATCAAATACTGTTGAGCCGTTCTATTTGTTCCCTTTTCTCTCCGTGAGCGCGTCAAAGTCGTGCCCTGCAGCTCTCTGTGACTTCCGGGGACTTAGCTTTAGCTGGTAAAACCCACCGCAGGCCGTTACGTGTGCTGACTTTCTGTTTATTATTCTTTTTTTTTTGTAAATAGACTACATCTGTATATATTTAGATGGTAAGCTATATACTACTATAGGGATACAAACTCGGAAATCGACTGTCTATTGAACTTTGACCTCGAGACCCGATAGATGTCAAATCGATATAGCGCCTCCCATTTCGTTTAGACCAACTTGCAGTTTTTAGCACCTTTTACAAAATGGTAGAAGTAACATCAAGAGACAGGAAGCGTGCAGAGTGGATTAGAGAAGTATTTCGAGTTGCTGACATTCTAGTCGAAATTAAGAAGAAATGGGCGTGGGCAGGACATGTAGTACGAAGAGAGGATAACCGATACTCGCTATAAGAGTAACCAATTAGCTTCTCTTTTGTTTATTTAATAATAGACCACAACAAACACCATTCCAATGAAGGAAATCGTAGCAGGGGCGCAGGAAATTAGATGGGTGGATGAGATTAAGAAGTTCGCAGGGGTCAAGTGGACGCAGCTAGCACAGAACCGGCAGGTTAAGTGGAGGAAAATGGGAGAATTCTTTGCCCTGCAATGGGTATAGTCCGGCTGATGATGATGACGACGTAACTTGTAAATTGACTGACAGGAAGGGAAAGGCGCAGCATCTGTCCCACTTGTTCTGAGGACATCTGAACCTAGCCGTAAGGGAAGAGAGGAAAGTGAGAGTGAAAGCGGAAAGAGCGAAAAAGGTGCCGTAGTGGAGCTCTCCGGTTGTTGTTGTTGTGGCTGTAGGAAGAAAGAAAAGAAAATGCACGGGCCTGCTACTGGCTCTATAGCTGAGCCACCTCCGCTGTCTCGTGCGGACAGAAGAGAAAATAGACAAGAAAGAAAAAGGAGAGCAAGAAAGACGCGCGCCGCAACAACAGCCGTCGTCCACGGGTGCAATGACGGCCTACAACAGATAAAAATGCAGCGGCAGGCAAGCCCCCGCCGCAAGCGGCGCCTGTCCCAGCCCCATCAGGGCCAAGATCAGCCCTCACGGTACTGCACTGAACAATAATTTCAACGACCCGGTGATCTTTAACTTGAAGTGACATCGCACAGCACATAGACACGTTTGCATTTCACCTCCATCGAAACGGGGCCTGTGCGATCGGGTTCGAACCCTGGTACCCCGGTTAAGTAGCCGGGCAAATCTAAGATGTATATATAGTGTAGTATATCACTGAATGGCTCGGGTGATATCGAGTACAATTTGACAGTCTAGTAATTAATTACCAATATTAATTAGTAATATTCGGAGAGACTAAAAATGAAATCGACTTCATAATGTGTTCAACCCCCGCCATTGTGCAGGATGTAGAGGTAATCGGGAAAGTTCGATGTAGTGACCACAGGATGGTGAGGTCCCGAATTAGCCTAAATCTGAAGAAGGAACGCAATAGATTAGTAAGAAAGAAACCCATCAACGAATTAGCGGTGAGGGGGAGGGCAGAAGAGTTCAGGATCTCGCTACAGAATAGGTATTCAGCTCTAACTGAGGATGGCGACATTACCCTAGAGGCAAGGAATAATAATTTCAGAGATATCATTACTGAGTGCGCGGTAGAAGTAGGCGGTAGGATAGTTAGAGAGGATACCGGTAAGCTGTCTAAGGAGACGAAAGATTTGATTAAGAAACGGCAGAGTATGAAAGCTTCCAATCCAACAGACCAGATCGAATTGGCCGAGATATCAAAGCTAATCAATAAGCGCAAGGTGGCCGATATAAGGAAGTATAACATGGAGAAAATTGAGCATGCTGTAAAGAACGGGGGAAGCCTTAAAGCGGTAAAGAAGAAATTGGGCATAGGCAAAAACCAGATGTATGCGATAAGGGACAAGGCGGGCAACGTCATCACTAATATGGAAAAGATAGTCAAAGTAGCCGAGGAGTTCTATACAGATCTCTACAGTAGCCAAAGTAGTCAGGACCGTAATGAGATTGGCGATAGGGAAAAACAGTCAGACGTTCCACCAGTGACGAAGGACGAGGTCAAGAAAGCACTAGAAGCTATGAAAAGGGGGAAATCAGCTGGAGAGGATCGGATAACTACAGATTTGCTGAAGGACGGGGGGGATATCGTGCTAGAAAAACTGGCCACCCTGTATACGCAGTGCCTGGTGTCATCGACGGTACCGGAAGCATGGAAGAATGCAAACATTATCCTCATTCACAAGAAAGGGGACTCTAAGGACCTTAAAAATTACAGACCAATCAGCTTGCTGTCTGTTACGTATAAGGTATTTACTAAGGTAATCGCTAATAGAATCAGGACAACCTTAGACTGCAATCAAGCAAAGGATCAAGCAGGGTTTCGGAAACGGTACTCTACTATCGATCATATCCATGCCATCAATCAGGTGATAGAAAAATGCTCGGAATATAATCAGCCCTTATACATAGCATTCATTGATTACGAAAAAGCATTTGACTCAGTTGAAACCTCGGCGGTGATGCAAGCATTGCGAAATCAGGGGGTAGACGAGCCGTACGTGAAAGTGCTGGAAGATATATATAGTGGCTGCACAGCAACCATAGTTCTGCATAAAGAAAGTAACAAAATTCCCATAAAGAAAGGTGTTAGGCAAGGAGACACAATCTCCCCAGTACTATTCACAGCTTGTTTAGAGGAAGTATTCAGAGACTTGGAATGGGAGCAGTTAGGGATAAGGGTAGATGGAGAATACCTCAGTAATCTGCGATTTGCTGATGACATTGCCTTGCTAAGCAACTCGGGAGATGAACTGCAAATAATGATTGATGACCTAGACAGGAAAAGTAGAAAGGTAGGCTTGAAAATCAATATGCAGAAGACTAAGGTAATGTTCAACAGCCTCGGGAAGGAACAGGAGTTTACATTAGGTAGCAAAATACTGGAAGTAGTAGGCGAATATAACTACTTAGGACAGGTAGTAACCGCAGATCCGGACCATGAAAAGGAAATAACAAGAAGAATAAAATTGGGATGGAGCGCATTTGGCAAGCACTCGCAGATTATGACTAGCAGCTTACCGGTATCGCTCAAGAGGAAAGTATACAACAGTTGCATCTTGCCTGTACTCACCTATGGGGCTGAAACGTGGAGGCTAACCAAGAGAGTTCTACTTAAGTTAAGGACAACCCAGAGGGCTATGGAACGAAAAATGGTAGGGGTAACATTAAGAGATAGAAAACGTGCAGAGTGGGTCAGAGAAATAACGCAAGTTAACGACATTCTAGTGGAAATTAAGAAGAAGAAATGGACATGGGCAGGACATGTAGTGCGAAGAGAGGATAACCGATGGTCGCTGAGGGTAACAAACTGGATTCCAAGGGAAGGAAAGCGTAGCAGGGGGCGGCAGAAAGTTAGGTGGGCGGATGAGATTAAGAAGTTCGCAGGGGTCAAGTGGATGCAGCTAGCACAGAACCGGGTTAAGTGGAGAGATATGGGAGAGGCCTTCGCCCTGCAGTGGGTATAATCAGGCTGATGATGATGATGATGATGATTAATCAGTGTCATTAATTGGTACTCAAAATAGAACATCGTACAGTAAATCTTTGGATGGATACAGACGAGCACGCTATAATTAACCATTGCTTAGTCATTGCCAAACCATGCCAAACAGAGGTTACGCTCGATAAACTAGTTTTGACCGCGTTGAGCCATTTGTTGAGCCCCACCAGTCTTTTCATGTGCCTGCGGAGTCCTACCTGCTCCAGCGATATATTACGGGTGTTGTCTATTGTCAGCTATGTGAATTCGGACGAGACGAGATAACGGCGGTTTGAATGAATACGTTTACAACAACTACCGCTACCTGTAGTGTCGCCGTTGTTTGAGTTGAGACAGTGCGAAAGCAAGCAGCGAAAGAGGAGCAGTGAAAGAACATTTCATAAAATGCTTACGCCATTCAGTGACGACATTGGGGGCGTTGCTTATAGAGTATGGCTTCTTCGAAAGCGCCTGTCTTTTGGCGCGAGGTAATCAAAACTGCCCCACTTGGCCAAGGGTAATTGCATTTTTGAATGTCTAAAAGCTGATACTGGCATTACTAATGGTTTTACTCGCACCTAATTATAACTAGACGCCTAACTGTTATAGGTAAAAAAGGTAACCATTAGAAATTAATTAAGCAGCTCACTAGTTAACATTATTCGGCTTTTTGTTTTTTGTTTTAATGTAGTCCAACGCTAGTAAATGATGCTCCAGAGGTTTTGTTCATACCTCAAAAAGCCCATATAAGAAAAATTAGTGGCAGTCTTCTATTCCTTGAAACACAATATTGCCTGTTCTATGGACGTATATGCATTCGTACCTGAAATGTGCCACGTATCTTTAGTGCTTCCTGTCGCAGCGCGTATACAATAAAATGCACATGTGCCTATTGCGGCGTCACTCCTGCAGCCTGGATTCTAGCGGAATTTTTTGCTCCTATACGTAGCCAGCTTTATACTAGCTGTATAATAACAGGAGCGCTCCGGGAAGTCTTCACAGTTAGCGGACTTCCTTAAATCCACTTATTGCTCAGTAGAACTTTCTGCTGGGCGAGTCAGTTCATTATGTCAATGCGAACAAACTTGTAGCAGAAAATACGAAGGAAGCGCTGTTGTCCCGTTCGCGGGCTGTGCTTCGTCTTTTCTGTTGCTCAAGGAAGCCGAAAAATCCCAAGTATCACTTTCTTATCTTAGGGTTATTGGTCATTTCAATTTAAGTTACGTGCTCTTCCGCGTGAGTGTTTGCCTAAATATGCATCACGTTGTTGCATGATCCTGAAGGTACAGGCTTTGTCAGAAGTGTAGAGCCCGGGGGGTCTGATTTTGAGCCGTATAGCGGCGCTTATTTAGCGTTAGTGGAGGTCCTTCCCATTGGAGAAGGTTGAATAAAAAAAATCTTCTTACCATCAAGCGATTCTGAACACTGGAAATGCATTACAAGCCACACGAAGTGCACCAGAAGCAGACCCCCTGGGCTCTACACTTTTGACAATGACTGTACATATAAGACGCATAGCACAGATCAAGGAAGTTTTTTGCCAAATGGGCCTCTATATACCCATTTGTTCCCGAGCGCGTTAGCGTTGGAGCTACACAGTTGCCATTATTTTTTTTCTTGCGCTTTAGAAAACGTATGGACTTGAAAAGTATATCTCGATTAACTCTCACAAGCCGAACATTTTTCATGTCTGAACCGGACATTTGATGAAAGACGCCGGTCGAAGACCGTCTTAATTGTCACTGCGAAGTATATAACGTAAGAGCCGGATTTCCAGGTTGTCAGAAATGATTCACTGGAACTCCGCCTGTAGTGATCAGCCAGACAACTTGCTCTGGAGATCTAGCAATATTTCATCATCGTCATCAGTAGCATAACTGAGTCCCCTACGGTATCCAATATATTCCTCCAGTTAACCCGTTCTTGGGCCAGCTGCGGCAACTGTAACCCTGCTAAGTTCTCAGATCTTATCAACTCATCCAGCTTTCTGCCGCCCTCAGCAACGTTCGCATTTCCTTGGAATCCGCCCCGTTACCTACATTTAAGGGACGACCTTTTACTTTCGCATTACACGTCCTTGTCATCTCATTTTTTCTTCTTTATTTTGTCTAGGATATCATTAACGCGTTTATTATGTTTTCCATTTTTTTTCTTTATTACCTGGTTTTCACATCGCTTTTCACCAAAACAAAACCAACAAAAATCACACAAAACGCTATATTTACATACGCTATCACCTAGGTTACTGCGCGCCAGGCGCCATAGAGACCTTCACTTGACAAGGTCCCTGATAGAGTAGCGCCCCAAATCCCCTTGCCACATGCACCAGGGAACCATCTTTTTGCTGGCTATAGTTGTCGAGCAAGAAGAACTGGCAATCCCGCATACCTGTAGCCACACGATGAGGGGAGCGGACTTGTACTGGTTCTCGGGAAGGTCGGCGAACATGAGCCACCAGAACATGTACGCGTGCTCGCGTACCTTGACGTAGCTCCACGACTCCCGGATCTGGGAGGCCGCTTGGCAGCCATTACGCCCGCACGACACTGTACGCAATCAGAGGGACGAACAGGTGTGAACAGGTAATAGGGATGGGAACCGCCATTCATTCGCCACAATACAGGCAGCGAACGTTACCTATGAGTAAAAGAAGACGCCTGCAGCTGCTGTGTCACCATCTATTCGCGTTGTGCGCGCTGTTCGTTGTGATCACAGTCGGATACCCTTAATGCCCCTACTAAAAGGACACCCTATACTAAAAGGATACCCCTACTAAACTGATACCCCTCCAAAAAGGGTACTCCTGCTAAAAGGATACCCCTACTAAATATACCCCTACTAAAAGCAGCAGACATCACTCAAAGTAGGCCCTTCAGCCAATGGTGTCGACCGATTATCATGGAGTCGCGGTTCACCCGATTAAGCCGTGGTGAGCTTCCTTTTATCTGGCACACCCCGCGTTGAGGTCTAAGGGCCCTCCGAGAGGTAAAATCAGCTTTTTTCTTAAGTTCCATATGTGTAACGGGGAGTCCTCCTCTATAGGATTCATGTAATAACTGCCCTTAGTGAAATATTTTGCTGGACTTAAGTTCCATCCGACTATTAACAAAGCTTGTCGCGGAATTTCGCCAGCCCTTATGTGTAACGGGGAGTCCTCCTCTATATTATTCACGTAATAATTGCCCTTAGTGAAATATTTTGCTGGGGAAGGAGTTGCCTGATTGTCTTGCCTGATTGTGCCTTAGCTATTATTTCAAGTAACTAATTTTTTTTCCCCCTCTGAACAACCTATTTCTGTTTCAAAAATTTTGTTTTTGGAGTTACTCTCGTACGATGTTTACGCTAACGCTTATGACGTACTGTTTGCTCTATTATCAGGTGGAAGATGCATTTATCTCTTCATACGTTGTACTGATAACGCACGTGGCTCCCTAAATACTGTTTTGAAAACTCGGCGCTGGGACCTCCGGCATGACTATTTGAAAGCGCTTCAAGCGTCGAGACATCCTTCCGAAATGCTGTTGCGGTTCTGCAGTTACGTACTCTCCGTATGTTCGCACTAGTAAGTGCAGCGGATACCACGCTAAGTGATTCCATACTATACATGTTTCCTCCAAAGGTAAGCAGGGTGCACGGTTTACATGTCGGTCGTGCAGTAGAATACTTTTGCCACCCCTGAAGTCTAAATGGGTCAGAGAAATAACTCAAATTACCGACATTCTAGTGGAAATTAAGAAGAAATGGACATGGGCGGGACATGTAGTGCGCAGAGAGGATAACCGATGGTCGCTTAGGGTAACAAACTGGATTCCAAGGGAAGGAAAGCGTAGCAGGGGGTGGCAGAAAGTTAGGGGGGCGGATGAGATTAAGAAGTTCGCAAGGGTCAAGTGGATGCAGCTAGCACAGAACCGGGTTAAGTGGAGAAATATGGGAGAGGCCTTTGCCCTGCAGTGGGTATACAGGCTGATGATGATGATGATGAAGAAGTCTAAATTCCCGTAAATTAGGCAGACGCCTCCTCCACGATTTTCAAGACATTTCCATATTTAGGAAATCGCCCACTGCACGAGTGAGAGGCCTGCATGGTTACTTTTGACAAAGACGCCTAGATCGACCTGACAAGCGATATTTATTTTTCGTGCACCGAATTTGGAGTTGGAGTTTATTTTCTTTCTTTCTTTTACAAGAAAGGGGAAGCCAAGGCAAAAGGCGGCAAGCCTGACTGGGCCTTGGCTCCCAAAACAGATAACAACAGACAACAGCACACACCTCTAGTGTATACAAAATAAAAAAAAAAAAAAAACATTATGCAACACTTATATACGATATGTAAAATATATGCATACATGCAGTATTCATTGGATATATACAAATCAACAGATCACGCTGTCAATAACATAAATATTTACACTAAAAGCAAAAAATATTTACACAAAAAAGATTACATATGAGAAAAATACAGTTACTACCACCATTGCAATTATAGGGGATATTCATTTAAATATTGTTTTAAGTTCTTTTTAAATACCCTAGGTGCCAATGAAAATTCCACATTTGGTGTGTTGTTGATTAGGGATGGCACCTGAAAAGTAAATTTCTGTTTTCCATAGTTGGTTCGGGTAATAGGTACAAGTTTTTTTCGTGTTCGCAGGTCATAAGTTACTGTAGATCTATCAGGTAGAGTAGTATACAGCCTATTATGGTGAATGTACTGCAGAAGACGAAAGTAGTAAATCTGACTGGCGGCTAATATGGCATATTTTTTAAATAAGGGTTCTGTAGGCAAGTCGCGCGGTATACCGTAAAAACCTTCAATAGCTCGAAGAACTTTTTTTTGAAGAACAAGCAACTTATTAATATTTGTAGAAGTTGTGGTTCCCCATATGAGAATACAGTATGTTAGTTTGGAATAAAAAAGAGCATAATAAATTGAAATTCTTAACCAAACGGGTACCAAATTAGAAATTCTGTAAAGACATCCTACAATTCTACTCAAGTATTTTACTAAATTTAAAATGTGCGTATTCCATGAAAGGTTTTCATTGAACCAAACGCCTAGAAACTTGTGATTCGTAACTTGCTTTATAACGTTGCTGTTATATTTAATTACTATACTACATTGAAGAGTGGTGTTGATTGGCCTAAATATAATGTAGGTAGTCTTATTAAGATTCAAACTGAGTTTATTTGCCGTCAACCAAATCTCTAAATTGTTTAAATATTCATTGACCGTAGTTTCTAATCTAGACAAGGCACAGTCGGTAAAAAAAATATTGGTATCATCCGCGTACATGATCAAATCAGGTGAGTTAGGAATATTTGTGATATCATTAATATACACTATAAATAACAATGGTCCCAAAATTGATCCTTGGGGAACACCTTGCCGTATAACCATGTTAGTAGAGCAGCAGTTATTAACTCGTACAAACTGTAGCCTGTTCCACAGATAACTTCTTAATAAATCTAGTGGCACACCACGGACTCCATAATCAGCCAATTTACTTAATAAAATATCATGTTGTACACAATCAAATGCTTTTCGAAAATCCAGGAATAAGCCAAGGGTATATTTCCGACATTCAATGTTATCAATTATTTTTTCTTTTATGGTTAACAATGCTTGTTCAGCGCACCTTTGCTTCACAAACCCATACTGAGAGCTGGTTATAATGCTGTATTTGTGAAAGAACTTTTCGAGCCTAGTATTGATTACTCCCTCGAACACTTTGGATAATACAGGTAATATGGAAATTGGACGATAATTAGAAATTTCATTCTTATTTCCACCTTTATGTACCGGGCATACTCTAGCTATCTTTAACTGATTAGGGAACGTTCCAGTTTGAAGCATTAGGTTAATGATATACGTCAGGACATCACATATAAGCATTGATACGTGTTTTAGTGGCGATGCTTTGATATCATCATGCCCTGCCGATGCGTTATCTTTCAAGTTTTTAATTAAATCATTGACTTCTTTTGTAGTTGCAGAATAAAAGTTAACAGAATTTGGTAATGGATTAATTAAATTTGAGTACGTTGTACATGAGACTGGATTATTGAAAGCTGCGCTGCCAACGTTAACAAAGAACTCATTCATAGCTGTGGCTAAGTCGGTGCCAGCCATTATCCCATTACTGGTAGTTACTTCTAAGTAATCGGAGCGCGTTCTTCTATTGAGTAAATTATTTACTTGATGCCACAATTTTCTTGCATCATTACGCAGCTGTGAAAAGCGATCAACATAGTAAATGGATTTGGCACTTTTTAGCTCCTTATTTAATTTATTCCTGTATTTCTTGTATTCAGTAAAAATATCAGCATTTTTAGTCTCAATAAATCTATGGTACATCTTATTTTTTATCTTAATTTTCTCGTATAGCGCTTTAGTAATCCATGGTTTTCTAAACTTCTTACTTTTCACCTTTTTG
>JAJIZL010064964.1:0-10871 GCA_023969395.1 Amblyomma maculatum | reverse complement strand
AAGGTGTTTATTAACATTTTGCACTCTTATGCCAAGAATGTTCATAAGCACTTTAGAATGACATTTCTGAGACCTATTGGACGATAAGCCCCGCCGAGAGAAATTTAGATTCGTCCTCAATTTTAGATATTGAAACAACGTGGGCTGTTTTAAATGATGGCGACAATTTCTTTCTGGGATAAATTTTTCTAAAGACGAAATGAAGATCGTCAGTGATTCCTCCTCTGAAACACTAATAGAAGTCAGACCCTAAGCCGTCAGAACCAGGAAAGTTTCCAGCGCTCAACTTTCAATAGCTGTTTTAATTTCTTTCATGCTGACTAGCATCTCCAGCCTTCTTTTAGTTTCGTTTTCTAGCTTCGGCATGCGGGACCTCAACGTACTTTCTTCTTCGTATTCTGTTTGTTCCTTTTTTACATATGCATAATTTTATCATAAATTTATTATTTGTTCCTAATTAAGGATGTTTTTGAGTCCAACCATTGGCTTCCACAGTATGTTCCATATTTATTTGTGTGAATCATATCATCGGTGACGAACAGAACAGACGTGCTCGGTTTCAGTGTTTTGTGTGTGTGTGTCCTAAAGCACCAAAGGGTAAAAAAGCGCTCAAAAACTGGCTGAACAATATGTAATATTCAGGAACCTGTACAAACCTAGATGATGCGGGAGCTGCGTGTGTATACACATCCCATTTGTTCTTTCCTTTATACCTAGTTACATTTATATATGTCGCACGCTACTGCACAACACATTGCGATACATATCTGTTACAAGTTTATTGAGGTTCCTGTTAAGAATTCTAAACTCGTGTGTCGCTTACTTCGAAAAAAGTTGGCACCACCTTATAAAGTGTGTTCGGAAAGGGATTATTATAGTAAAAGACGTTGAGGAAGCATGCCGTTAACCGTGAAGCGCTACTAAGGCACCTCGTAATAATTGAATTTTATATACGTATGGTGGATGAAATAGCATAGCAATCTGATTATAATCATTAGCGCAGAGCAAATGTCTAACTTTATTATTCACTATAATGTGTCTTACTCGCGCTACGATGAATTTTTGCATACGAAAACCTCAGTTCGGTGTGGAATGTTATTATGGCATTTGACTGTCTGTTTTCATTTGCGTTAATTCCACTTATTCGAAACCAACACGTGATTAGGTAATGCGCGGTGGCAGGAAAAGGAACAATCTTGAGTATGCAACTATATTGGGCGAATATTGTAGGTTAGAGTCATCGATTGGTTGAAAAGTTTCATTACTGCACTAGCGCAACGTGTTGGAAGTGCTCCAACACGTTGCGCGCCTCGCCATCCCACTGAGGCCCATAGCGTTTCTTCTAAACTTACAGCTCCTTCTCGATAGTTCAAAGGCCATGACTGCAAGGGCACACACTGTAGAGTACCTATTGACACGGTTGCCCTCACGCTGCATACAAACGGTGTCGACATGTCGAAAGCGAGCGGTATGAAAAATATGGCCCCTATGTTGCTTCTGTCAGGCTGCAGAGCATTGTGCCTAATAAAAAGATGAGCAAAGCCAAAAGATAACAGAGCTGTTTGTCTTGAAAGGAAGGTTGTTTTCAATATGCCTTCTCCTTCCTTGTATGGCACACAGACGTTTTGTGATAATTGCAAAAGGGACAGCTTCAGACACACGAAACAGCAAGACTTTTCGGCTTCCGAACGAAAGTCTCGCATAGAAATGAAACAGACCGAGAAAGGGGTGTAAAGGCAATTAAAAGTGGCCGCAGGGAGTGTGCGTAACAAGGGTTGAGATTTTCAGCTTCGAGGTTAAGGGTTTAATTGATAGTTTAAATCGTTACCGATTCTAGGTGCAGAAGAGGAAGCACATATGCCCGGCTTCAGTCAATTTCGTGGTCTGTTGATAAGACATGTGTCGACGATTGCATTCGAATGCACTTGTTTCTTCTTCTTACGTCATTAGAATGTTTGCTCAAGCATCTCTCGAATTTATCGATTTTGTCAATCTATGCATCGTTACAGTCAGAACATGGGAATCTCTAATGCAGGCCGGGGCATTTTTTTTATTTCGTTTTAATTTACCCGCTGTTCTATTTTCACATCTCCCTACGTTTCTATTCGATCGGACGTGCTTTCGTCCATCTTTCGGATTAATCGTCGCACTAATTGGCATAACTGCACAATTTATGCCTTATAGCTAATATAGCAGACGAGGGTAGGGATTTGGGCGGCTCGATACGACATGCATGTAACGAAAGCCAGCGACTCAGTAAAAAGAAGAATAAAATTGTTCGGAGCGTTACCTCATGTCTCAAATGTTAGCGAGTAAAAAGGAACAGAAAACAGTTTGGCATATTTAGGTCGCCTTACATGTCATCATCAGCGGTGGATGGACTGTACCTACCGCAGGGCGAAGGCCTCTCCCATTTTCCTCCGATTCACCCGGTTCTCTCCTAGCTGCATCCACTTGACCTCTACGCATTTCTTGACCTCTTACGAGTACCTGATTTCTGCCGCCCTCTGCTGCAAATTCCGTCTCTTGGTATCTGGATTTGTTACCCTTTTCGACCACCGGTTATCTCCTATTCGAACTACATGTCTTTTCCAAGCCCATTAAATCTTCATTTTCTCTTAAATATCATATTAGAGCTATCTCTCTGGTTCACTTTGCATGCTTCGTACCTCTTAACGTACCTCGCTTCGTACGTCTTAACCATTTTTCGTTTCTTTGCTCTCATTGTTCTCCTCAACTTAAGTAGAACGCTTTCGTTAGCCTCCATGCTTTCAACGTCATAGTGCCACCTGACGGTTCGAGGTAGCGCTTGAACGACGAAGAAGTTGGAGACTCTCGCATTGGAGAAGTTGGAACCTCTGTATTGACTGTGTGTATCTGCCCCTGTTGCCGATACCCATAAATCCCTGTCTTCGTGACAATAGCAAAGTACCGATAAGGTGCAATTGTTAAACACTTTCTTCTGCAGCGATATGAGTAAGCTGGTAGCCATAATCGGCGGGTCTTGACACATTTTCCATCCCAGACAAACTTTCCTAGTTATTTCGCTTTCATGGTCCGGATCTCGGGTTACTTGTCCTGAGTGCATATATTCGCCCGTCCCTTCTAGTACTTGGCTACCTATTTTAAACTCCTCTTCCTTGCCGAGGCTGTTGAACATTACCTTAGTCTTCGGCATAATTTATTATTGGGCTTACGTTCCTGTTTTTCCTGCGTAGGTCATCAATCGTTCTTTGCTGGTAATCACCCGAATTCCTTAGCCAGGCAATGTCGTGAGCGAATTACCCTACATCTATGAAGACCAAAGTTAATAGTTAAACCGCCGGCGTCATTCTGTTTTCAAGCTTTTTTCTGCTGTGCGCGCCACCACGCGACCGCTGGCGCAATGCTCTCTGTGCACTTCCTGCTTCTCTAGCAACACCATCTCCACTCCTTCCACTCCCCTTACACCGTTCATTCTATTCATCATCCTTAAAAAACGCGCACTGGGCTAGGTAGCATGGTGCTGGGAAACACTTGCGGCATACATTAGGAGGCACAACAGATTGCTTTGAATTCATGTTCCTAAATATTCGCGCAGAAACGTGCCGATTACGTTGGGAAATTGTATGGCACCAGCTTTAACGCGCTTGATGAAGGAGTACCTCAGAACTTTCATAGGAATTTGCTATAACCTGGCATCTCTTGGGCGTCCATTAGATGTGCTTCAGGCGCAGGTAGCTGGCCATGAAGCGATTCTGGTCATTAGTAACCTGTTATATGTTGGGAGAAACGCCGCAGTTGTCATGTCTACTTTCTGTTTGCTTGTTGCGGTGGGCTGGTTGACCCGTTTTCGCTAACTGATCCCTGTTGAACTCATCTGAAAGTTTGGAGCTGATCGTTGCTTCTGTCCACCAGCTTTCCAGGCAGCGTTTCGTTGCCCGTTCGTGTGCCCCGCCGGTACCGCGGCTACTGTCGCGGTGTACAGGGCCATAGCAACGGTTCGACCACCGCCGGTTACTCAGCCTTCGAAGGCTCAATGCTTCCTATTCACCGTGCCGGAGCTTGCTCCAGCGGACGACCTTATCGACGCCATAGAGACAGTCGTCGGTGTCGGGGAGCTGCAATATTTGCAGCACCTCGGCGGGACCAAGTTCCTTGCAGCAATCAGTTCGATGGCTCAAGCCACGAAGATGGTTGCGGCGGGCATTCTGCTCGTCGCAGGAAAGGAAGTACTGTTGGTGTAAATGGCTGCACCAGTGGTTTTTTTGACCGTCTTCCGGTTGCCCTCGTGCGTAGACGACGACGTCCTCGCCGCTGCGCTCAGTCCTTAAGTAAAAGTTCGAGCCGTCACAAAGTCGGTGTTCAAGGGAAAGAGCTACGTCCGGCACGGGTGAAGGGTGGTGAAGTTGGACATGCTGCATGCGCCGCCCAACTTCCTCTCCGTCCCGGGCCACTGCGTAATGCTCGAGTACCGGGGCATGATGCGGGTCTGCTCATGGTGTGGAGAGGGGGGCCATGTCGGTGCTGTATATATAGGGCGGTCAAGTGCGGACGCTGCTCAGCCCTCGGCAACGACACCGACGCTTGCAGACCGGCGTGCAAACGCAGCGGAGCCCAGCATGCGATGTCTGACTGCGTGTTGCCCAGATCATATGTTGCCGTGACAGCCGCATCCGGGAAATCTGCAGGCTTCACATTCCGGGAGTCTCGGTGCGAGCCAGAGCCTCCAGCCCAGGTTTACGTGGTCTCCACCATGGAGGCAAAAGACGCCCTCCGTATGTCCCCCGAGCCCCATGAAAGCGCAAACGAGGACACGGCGTCTACTGCCACCACAGCGGCTGGCCTGAACGAGGCCTCGGGCCTGTCTTCCGAAGATGAGGTGTCCAGCGCAGTGCCGTCTTCTGGCGACGACAGCGAGTCACCTGCCACTTCCCCCACCCATTCTACGGAATCGGAGGAGGAGGCAGCCGAGTACCAGTCACAGCACATGCAAGGAGAGGCTGGGGAAGCCACAGCTTCACACGTGAGGCAACACTCTTCTGCGGAGGCGGCGTCCATTACGAGCAGCGCTGTTGCAGAGCTGACGAAGACTGGACGCCCTGGAGCCGCGCGTACCACCCGTGCAGGTCTGGGTCGCGTGAGAAAAGCGCGGTCCACAGAAGACTCCAAGAGTCAACTATCGGCATCCGATAGCAGTATGAAGCTGTCGCTGCAACCACTGCCCCCATGAAACGAGTGAGAAAGGGCGATGACGGCACATTAACGGATGTCTCGGATAATGACACCTAGCCACCATGGCTCTAACATCAAGCGTCGCCGGCCCCTGGGTCGCTCTTTTAATCTTTCCCCGCGACTAGCGGCATGCGCGACCGCACCCTGGGCAGCTCCCGACAATCGCCGCTGGCCTCTGCGGGGATTTCAGCGTTTTAGCCTCGTCAACGCGTGCACTGAAAGATAGACTGCGCGGGCCCTGCTGTGAGTGTGTTTCTGTGCGGGACTGCGTTTCTGCAGTTGCCTGCGGAGCACGGACCTTGCGGCAGCCCGCAAAGCGCAGTGTGTCATCACTTGTCCGCCATCGACCAGCCCTCAGCTTGAAAAACAGCGGGCGCCTAAACCTGCTCTCCATGCGCCTGCCCGAGGCTAGTGTGCGGCATCTGCCGCGGACTATGCCCGTAGAACAATGCTGCGAGTTCGTAGAGTTCCTCCTTGATTATTTGTTATATTGTGTTTCTTAGTTGTGCTTGTTTTCCTCTTTATTTTCATGATGGCCCAGTTTGGCTTTGCTTCGTATATCGTTCAAGGGTTTAGAAGCCCCGAAAAGCAACGGGGAGTATTAGACATAGAGCGCTTGCACAACCTGTCCTGCTGATGTTACTTCTTTTCGTTCGCGTTTCAATATGGATGCTTTCTTTACGTTGACGAACTCGAGGTTTTGTGTCGTTGGAGGGATTGTTCTCAAGCCGGCATGTCGGGCAGGAGCGCATTGCACCTTTGGTGTGGATGGCCGCATCCTCATCGTAGACGTTTTCATTAACGGGCGGAAGGTCAGGTTCGTGAATGTGTACGCTCCAGTTACGCGCGCTTCAACGAATGAGTTCTTCCGTTCACTTGCGTCGCAAGTTTTGGAGCCTATGCCTCACGTGCTCTTAGGTGATTTTAATTGCGTACTAGACTCAATACGCGACATCCGCGGACCAAGGAAGGGTACGTCCTGCTATAAGGCAAAGGGTTTGGGGAAGCTTGTATGACAGCTCCAGCTGTCCGACGCGTGGATCGCTTTACACGGCCACGCTTTCGTGGACACAAGGGCACGAGGCCGGAGCGGGAGTCGCATTGACCGCGTGTACATGCCTGTCACGCTTGCTGATGTCTTAGTATCCTGCGAAGTGGTTACTCCACCTGTTGGTGTCGGGCACCTCAACGGCCACCTGCCGGGGGTTGTGTCGTTGAGGAGTACGGCGGGCCGTCCGGACTCATCTGAAACTTGGCGCATGGATGTTTCCGTCCTCTACGATCTCGTCAGTGTCCGCGACATCCACCGAGACTTGGTCAGCTCAGTTGGTAAGATTGTAGATTTCAGTCCTGGGATGTGGGATTCGTTGAAGCTTGAATGGCGCGATATTTTGGTCCACGCAGGTAAGCAAAGGCGGTCGCACAACACTGCAGCATTGCAGGACGTGCTGCGCCGCATGAGAATCTTTGAAAATGCTGACGAGTTGACGTTCGCGATGCGTGAGTATCTGAAAAGTCTTCGCATACGGTATTATCAGATTCTAGAAGAGGGATCGAGAGCCTCGCGCATCGCTGCGGACCTGCGTCTGCAAGCTTACGATACGGACAACTTAATGAACGCGCGCAGCTGTCAGACAGAACAGCCCGCGTCGAGGAAGTGCGCATGCAAGACGGGACAATGTCCATGGAGTCTGCAGATATCGAACGCGTTTTTCGAGGCTACTTCAAAGCGATCTTCGCGTGGGAAAGCCTCTGCAAGCGCGAAGGGTTTGAGAGAGCAACTGCAGACTTCTGCGGAACACTACCCCACCCACCGGATGAGATGATTGAGACGCTGTGCGCACCAGCAACGGGTGAGAAATTGTAAGCGTGCTGCGAAGCATGCACCAAGCTTCGGCACCTGGACCAGATGGATTGGTTACGGGGTTCTATTGCACTTTCTTTGATGTCATTGGAAGGTATCTGACGCGCCTTGTGAGCATTTTCCTCGAAGAGGGTAAAAAGCCAGCATCCTTTTCAAGCCGGATCGTGCTAGTGCCGAAGCATGATGCGACGTTATCGGAACCGGAGGCGTGGCGCCTGATTACGCTACTTAACACAGATTACAAGTTGGTCGCCTCCCTTTTGGTCAAACGCCTGCGTCCCGTCCTACCATTTCTTGTCAGCGAGTATCAATCGTGTGCAGTTCCGGGTCGTTCCGTCTTTGCGTCACTCACGCTGACACGACATGTGTTCGCTTATGCAAAAGAGAAGCCAGTAGACGGGGTCTTTCTCTCCTTAGATCAGTCAAAGGCATTAGACGGAATCGAGCGCGGCTACTTGTTCGCTGTCCTGCGCTGCTTCGGTCTGCCTCCGGTATTTATCTACAGGATACGAATTTTGTAAAGCAACCTAAATAGTGCACTTGTTCTGAACGGCTCACTAGCCCCTCCCTTTCGCCGTAACAAGGGGTGTTCGCCAGCGTGGCCCCTTGTCGCCTGCACTTTTTGTCCTATCATCGGATCCGCACTTGAGGAGAGTTCCCTGTGATCGGCACATCCGGGGCTTTCCAATAAAGGGGCAAGAAACTGTTGTATCAGCTTACACTGACGATCTGTCCCTTTTCTTACGCGATGGCCGAAGGTTCCGCGCCTTTCTTGCTGTTTTCGACACATATTCCAATTTGTCTGGAGCGCAGTTGAACGCCAGTAAAATCCGCGCGCTGCGATTTGGCTCTTTCGCGGACCCTCTCCCAGTTTGTGTTCCATTTGTCGACGCGGTCCGTGTGCTGGGCGTCTTTTTCGATGCGAGCGGCGCATCACCGCGGACATGGCAGGATATGGTAGCGCTTGTCAATGGTGCGATGTCGGAGGCCGCCCATTTTGCATTTTCCTTACAGACAAAAGTCGGGGTCGTAAAGACAAAGGCGTACGCCTACGCGCTCTGCGTTTCGCGCGTTGCGGTTATTCCTCTTCGAAAGGCAGGTCACCTCGCCTCCCTGTCTGGGGTGTTTGTCTGGGATGGCGGGACAGCTCTTGTTGCGCGCCGTTTCCTTCACCTACCGCAAGAAAGGGGAGGCATCGGGCTGCCATGCGTCGACACGATGGGCCGAGTGCTCGATTTGGAACTGGTCGCCACGCTGCTCGATGATCCGCTGTACCCGGGGCGCTCCCTGTTACAGTACTGTCTGAGCACAGCTCGCCGGGCCTTTACTGCAGACCGGCAACTGGGCCCACAGGCTGAAAGGCCTCACAGGTTCTACCAAACGGTAGCAGGCTTTAAGACAGCGGTCGACAGCGACCTGCTTTACCTCAATATTTTTGAGGTGCCCGCAATACAAGTCAGCGAGATGGTTGCCTCCTCGCGTCTAAACCACGATGACCAGCTCCGCACGACCAACAAGTGGCATCGGTGGGCGGTGAGCCGTGTGCCTTCCGAGGTCCGCGATTTCGAGTGGCGCCGGCAATGGGGCGTGTTACCTACGCGAGAACACCTCGCCATGTGGCATATCTTGCCGAATGACCAATGCCCAAACAGCGAACGCACGGAAACCATGAGGCACACGTTCTTTGAATGCCCAGTCGCGATGATCATGTGGCGCTTGGTGAGGAGGATGTTCTCCGTGCACGGTGACCCTGGCGCCAGGCCACCACGCGGATGTTTTGCCTGACTAGTAGTCGCCTGTGTATATTTTGTGCTGTGGAAGAGGCGTTGCGAAACAGGCGAAACCATCCGTTTTCTTATCACTCGTTTCATACGAACGCAATTCTGCTGCTAGTGACACGGCATACCTGACGTCTGATTGACTTAATTGGCTCTAATTATCTAATTACTCTGCTTGAACCAAATTTTTCCACGCCGAGATTCTTTATCTCGTTTCTAGTGCAACCATTCATTTTCTTATCACTCGTTCTGTTCGAACGTAACCTTGCCGACAAACCTCTGCTGACACTAAATATAAAACGCCCGCTACCTGTATACGCATTAAAAGCAGAAGCCATGCCGCCAGGGAATCGATCCTGCGTCTCAGATTACCTCTCAGCCAGTGCGACGTGGGACAAGGGAGGGAAGCGCCCTCCCACGAGGGTACATGATAAGGGCATCTGTATCTATTTGATAAGATTAGAGTGTCTCTCAAATGTCTCGTAAGAGGAGAATGGCGCAAGCAAATGCGCTCGTTTCAAGTCAGTTTCGGTCATTTCGAGTCATTTTTTGACATATTGGTCGTTTTGGCATCATGTTGACTCATGACTAGTCACTGTAGTCAATAGAATTCACAGCTAAGCCTTTTTACTAATTTCCTATCATTTTTGGTCGTTACAAGTCGTAGTTTGACATATTGGTCAAACTACCTATATCACTCTCAATCGTTTTCATTCTTAAACTCGCTCCTCGTACGTTAGCTGTTTTCCAGTGTCACATTAGCACACAGATGCCATGAACTAGTACTGTGCGCAAATATCCGCTCCTTTAGTCTAGAAGGGCTTTCGCCGTAATAAATTTCTTTATCTGTTGTCCATGCCACTTTCCTACTCGCCATATTGGTTGGTGGAGAATATTTTTCGTTCCAGTTCCTGTGACAACTATGGCGCAAGTGAACCCAGACGGATGTGGACCGACCATTGAAACGCAATGGAATTCCAGTTTGTATCAAGGTACTTCGTTTTATCCGCCTTCAGTTGCGACATATTACGATACATCATCAAAATCCTTTCTATATGATCTCGTGACGGCATAAAAAAGAACCTCCTAAACCTTGTACTTAATTACCATATTTAGTTTTGATTCGTGTTTGTTGTTGTGGCTCGTCATGTTACTTTTAAAGGAACCACTCCGGGCTTCATCCGTCGCGTTGCATAAGACAATCGGCTTAACAGCCGCTTGCTGCTGGTATTATTATAACCTAGCTGAGAGTATGGAATCTAGAGTGGTTAAGTGGTTTTTGAGGTTAAACGTCCCAAAGCAACTCAGGCTATGAGAGACGCCGTAGTAGGACTCCAGAAATTTTGTCCACCTGGGGTTCTTTAACGTGCACTGGCATCGCACAGCACACGGGCGCCTTGCTTTTCGTCTGGTCACAAATTCGTATCAATACTATAATATTTGACTTTGAAATGAAGGCGAGCTGTGAGAGTAAAACCAAAATGAACTCATTCGAAGGCATTTAGGTCAAAATATTCCAATGAACTTTAAAGACGTACATTGTATCTTATTCTATAAGTATCAGAAAACAAATATAAATTAGGAGAGCATAAAGATTTGGATTCAACAGAAAATCTTATAGCGGCTTTTAACACCCCCATTTAATTCCGCAAAAGTCGGCCATTGTGAGACTTCCTTATAGTTTGGCCGAAATGACAAAATATTTCAGTTGGTTGGTTCATAGGAAGGGAAAGGCGCAGTATCTGTCACACTTGCTCTGTGGACACCTGAACCGCGCCGTAAGGGAAGGGATGAAGGTGGGAGTGAAAGTGGATAGAGAGAAAGGGGGGCTGCAGTGGAGGGCTACGGAGTAATTTCGACCACCTGGGGATCTTTAACGTGCGCTGACATCGCACAGCACACGGACGCCACTTCGTTTCGCCTCCATCGAAACGCAGCCGCCGAGGCCGGGATTCGATCCCGGGAACTCCGGCACAGTAGTCGGGCGTCTTACCACTGCACCACCCCGGCGGGGC
>JAJIZL010064956.1:0-15561 GCA_023969395.1 Amblyomma maculatum | reverse complement strand
AATATTTGGTTCAGCAGCGTTGAACCCTTGTAATTTTTTTTTTGTTTCGATTTTATGTTGATGTATTTCCTAAATGAAAATTGCCTCGGCAGACTGAATGATTCCGAAACGCCTTGCCGCGGCGGTGCAGGAGTTAGAGCGCTCTATAATGCTGTGCCTGAGGGTGCGAGATGGAATCCCGGCCGCGGCTGCCGCTTTTAGATGGAGACGAGAAGTAGGGCACCCGTATGCTGTGCAATGTCGGTGCACGTTAAAGAACACCGGGCGGTCGAATTTCCAGAGTCCTAGAGGCTACGCCGTCTCTCATAGCCTGAGTCGCTTTGGGACCTTAAACCAACCCCACAGGCCAAACTAAACCGATTCCGAAACGAACAATAACGTTTTTTTTTTTTTTTTTTCATTTCGATGCACAGGCTATAACGTGAACATGTATAATTGCTACAGAAAGTTAACTAACGATCACGGGAATACGCCGCATGAATCCCATCGATCGTTTTGGATTTTTTGCTTAGTTTTTAAAATTGATATTGCAGCAGGACCTCTGAAACTATTCCTGAGTCGGGAAGGAAGAGGGGGGGGGGGGAGAGAGGGACCTACAGGATTATTTTATATATTTACTGGTTTACTTATGTTGATTTTTTTTACGTGGTTTAACGTCCCAAAGCTACTGGGGCAATGAAAGACTCCGTAGTGTAGTAGATGACTCCGAAAATTTCGACCACCTGGGATTCTTTAATGTGCACAGACATCGCACAGCACGCAGGCGTCTTGATTTTGCCTCCGTCGAAAAGTGGCCGCCGTGGTCGGGATTCGATCCCACATCCAACCAATTCACCACCACGGCGGGGCTACTGCTTTACTCAGGTTTTTATGAAATATAAAAGTAGTTTCTTAGTTTCAAGTTTTCAGGAGCGCACTTGTTAATAGGTGCGTGCAAATCATAAATATCAATGATCATGTTTATAAAGGCGCACTTATGAGTGATCGACTTCATTGAAAACGTTTACACATTCTGCCAAACATGCTCATGAAATGAAATCAATTATTTCTGTGGGGAGATGACCAGGGCAGGTTACTGAAACGAAATGTCTTACGTGTAGCTGCAAATTGGAATAGATAGACTTCATTGGCTACGACCCTACCTCTGCGCATTGGAATGGAAGCTGCTAAAGGCTTTGGGAGGAAAGGCCTTTCCCTCTCTAGAAAAGTGTTGTGGGGACAGCCATTTCTTAACTTCTCCAGTTCAGGAGTTCTTACACGGCATCGTTTTGCCGCTACCAAGAACTCGCCATTGGCATCAGCCTCTATACTGTGGGCTCTAAAATTTTTTACTAACAAAATATTGCACAGCGAGCCGGGAAATGAAGGATTTTTTTTTTGTAAATAAGTAGTTTATGTTATTTTAAAATACTTCACTTTTTTTTTCTCTTCGAGCGTGGCCTTGTGGTAGAGCATCCGCCTCGCATTCGGGAGGTACCGGGTTCGATCCCTGGTGCCGCCGGTTACCCACCGGTTTTTCAATGGGTACAAGCTTTCCCCCGGCCTGGTGCTCGGCTCTTCTGGGTTGAAATGCTTTGGAAAAGGTGCCACGGCCCAAATAGTTCCGCCATCGGACAAAAATAAGTCCGCCTCGCGCGGCAAATGCCCTTTATGTGACCCTTTTTTTTTTTTTTAGGACTGCTGCAGCTGAGGCTCTAAAGGAGCACTTCAGGTGAGGCTCAAAGGAATTACCTTTGCAAGACAAACAGAACCACCTTTGCAGGCTGCGAGGTTCGAAACTGGGTTTGGGCCCACTGCGGAGGAGGGGCGCGCAGCGGGGTTTACGAAGCGTCTCCCAAACGCACACCCCTGGAAAAGCCGAGCGCCAGGCCGGGGGACGCTTGTACCCATTTTTACCGGTGGGTGTCCGGCGGTGGGTTTCGAACTAACCACTTCCCGCAGCCGAGAAGGGCGCTCTAACCACAAGGAGAGATAAGAATGCCTTCCTGAACATACAGTGCCAAGCAGTTGAGGACAACAGCCAAATAAGGAACACAAGAGCTCTGTGTACGACAATCAAATATATTAAAGGAAGCTTCTGTGCTAAGCTGGGCGTGATCAAGGACAAACGAGGCAAGAACCTCACTGAAGCCTCAGAGATAAAGAAGAGGTGGCAGGAATACACAGAAGAACTGTACACGAAAGACCCGAATGTGCAAACCCAACATAAGACGGTTGTGATTACTGATCTCGAGCCGGGCATCCTGAAGACTGAAGTAGAATGGGCCTTAGCTAGCCTTGCTATGAACAAAGCTAGCGGAATTGATGGCATTCCAGCTGAGTTGCTTCAAAACCTCAACCATGATGCTGTTAACATTCTGCATACATTATGTCAGAAGATTTGGACAACCCCTCAGTGGCAACAGGATTGGAGGAGGTCAGTTTACATCCCCATTCCAAAAAAAGGCAGTGCCAAAGATTGTTCCAACTACCGCACGATCGCGCTTATTTCGCATGCTAGCAAGGTGATGTTGAAAATCCTCCAAGGTAGGCTGCAGCAGTATGTGGATCGGGAGCTTCCGGACGTGCAAGCTGGGTTTCACAAGGGCAGAGGAACTAGAGACCAAATTGCCAACCTTCGCTGGATCATGGAAAAAGCAAGAGAGTTCCAGAAACCCATTTACTTCTGCTTTATTGATTATGCGAAAGCGTTTGACTGCGTAGATCACAGCAGATTGTGGCAAGCTCTCCAAGAGATGGGAGTTCCAATTCACCTCATCTGTCTCCTCAGGAACCTGTATGAAGGGCAAGAGGCCACAGTTAGAACTGGGCATGGTCTTACTGATTGGTTTCCGATTGAGAAAGGAGTGAGGCAAGGCTGCATACTGTCGCCCTGCCTTTTTAACCTATATGCAGAGTGCATCATGAGAAAGGCCGGTCTGGACGAGTCTTCAGCTGGAGTGAAGATTGCTGGAAAACGTATCAACAACCTTAGATATGCGGATGATACCACTTTAATGGCAGAAAGTGAAGTGGACCTCAAGAGACTTTTGATGCGTATACAAGAAGAGAGTGAGAAGTTTGGGCTTAAACTGAACATTAAAAAGACAAAGATCATGGCGTCTTGCCCTATCAAGTCCTGGAGCATCAATGGACAAGAGGTGGAAGCTATGACAGATTTTCTCTTCTTGGGCTCCAAGATCACCTCGGAAGGAGACTGCAGCCATGAAATTAGGAGACGCCTGCTTCTGGGAAAGAGAGCAATGGTTAGCCTTGACCGCCTAGTAAAGAGCAGAGACAGTTTGCCAACCAAGATCCGTATAACTCGTGCTATGGTCTTTCCAGTTGTGATGTATGGATGCGAGAGTTGGACTGTGAAAAAGGCTGACCACCGAAGAATTGACGCGTTTGAATTGTGGTGCTGGCGAAGACTCTTGAGAGTTCCTTGGACTGCCAGAAATCAAATCAGTCGATATTGTCGGCCATAAACCCTGACTGCTCATTGGAGGGTCAAATTCTAAAGTTAAAGCTCAGCTACTTTGGTCATCTGATGAGAAGAGAGGAGTCGCTGGAGAAAGATTTGATGTTGGGAAAGGTTGAGGGTCGCCGGAGAAGGGGTAGGCAGCGAACGCGATGGTCAGATGGCATCCTCGAGGCACTGTAGATGAAGTTATGTGATGTTAGGAAGATAGTGAGAGACCGGAAAGCGTGGCGTGACATGGTCCATAGGGTCACGAAGAGTCGGACACGACTGAACGACTGAACTGAACTGAACTGATATTACTGTCCATCATGGTTCCCTATCGATGAAGCGTAGTTCCCTAGTGAACCTAGATTAGCGCTCCCTGCTCCTAACTGCTAGCGCTAGGGGCCTTTTAGCGGAATAATAGAAGGGCTTGATGTGCAGTGATATGCTGCTGTAGCGCGCTCGCCAAGGTGATATCTAATCGCGGGTTGATTGTTTGTGGCGTGTTGGGACCTGTGTATGAATCCAATCAGTGACACAGCCAAGCTTTCAGTCATTCTGTGGGAGCTCTGCGGATGGGTTAAAATCGGACTGCTGGCCACATCATTCGTTAGTTCGGCATGCGAAATTGTATTTCTAGGGATTTGAGAAACTTTGCGAGCTTCACTTTATATCGCGACTAAAAGGAAGATTTTGAGCGAGGCATCATGGATCCGTTAGCGGGAGTAAAAGGGCTAGCGGCAATAAAATTCATTTAATCATCAATTTAGGTACGGTATTTCCTAGTTTCTCCTTCACACACAGGACGTAATTTCATAAGCTATATAAGCTTCTACTCAAAGCTCAAGGGTAGCATTGAGGTTCGCAGATATTTATGCACCGTTTATTTGCAGTATCTAGTGGCTTCGCTGTTCTCCTTGTGCGAGTTTTCTTAGATTTCATCGCGCCTCTTGTTTGTATGAAGAGACACCAAAAACTTGCAGATGGGCTAGATGGTGCATTGCAACTTGAAGAAAGGCATAGCGGGCAGGGAATGCACACACAATCGAGAAAGACCGACACAGGACGGCCCGTGTCCTGTTTCGTCTTTTTCTCGACTGTGTGTATTCCTGTGAGCTATTACCTTTGTACACAGGGCGTCACCCCGCCCACCTCTTGTCAGCACTGACAGGCCCCTAGCCCTGGCCTTCTGCAGCAAGGCAGCGCTAATCTAGGTTCACTAGGGAAGGGAGGTCGCTGGCTAGGGAAGCCGCGCACGCGCAGTCAGTCTCTGTATTCCGTCGGCGCACTCTTTCGGCGAGCGGCAGCCTGTCCGGCGCTTCGAATTATTTTGTGAGCACCTGTAGATGTTGTTCGTCTGAAGCTTTGTAATGTTTCTATTTAACTTGCTTTGTTTATTTCGGAACATCAAGGTGATGTGTTTTTTAAGGGGGGAGTAATGCCGCGAAAGCTTCAAAACTGTATTTGTTGTTTTTTCACAGCCGCCGGCATGCGGCCCTATCACTGCGATTCTGGCACGCGTATCAACTCTGTATCCCGTGTTTGTGCATGCTCGTTGTCGCGATACGACGCGTTATCATTTTCGTTGTCGCGAACGATGCGCCGAGATATGTCTCGAAGATTCCGATCACTTGCGTATGTTTCTACAGTGTTCCAGGTTGGGCTAGTAGCAGTTTGCGACGTTATCTGGATTGTTCTGAGCAGCCTTTAAATTGAGCGTTGACGAGTGTGACGGGCATTCTTTGTTAGACGAGTATGCGTTTTGCTATCGCCGCCGAGTTGCTTAGTTCTTTTGCGGGCGCAAGTTAGCCCAATAAAGTTTCTTCAGTGCAATCCCCGACTCTTCATTTGTGTCATCGACCTTGTCACCATCACGTGAAAATATTGACCAATCTTGATGGCTCGCATGTGTCGGGTAGCCAGTGCGCTGATGTCATGAACTCGTATTTCGCTTCTGTGTTCACTCATGAAATCACTTCCGACATTCCCTTCCAATCGTGTTTTAATTTCTCTGAAATGCAGCCGGTCAATGTCACATCCGAAGGCACAGCAAAACTAATAGACAACCTTAAGATCTGTAGCAGTCCAGGCCGTGCCGATATTTCGCTCAAAATTTTAAAGCACCAAACGGATTTCCAGTTTGATTTTACAGATAATTTTCAATCAGTGCATTGCCACATCATCAATTCCAAGTTACTGGAAAAATAGCACCGTAATTTCTGTACACAAATCTGGCAGTCGTTCTGACCCTTCGAATTACCGCCCCATTCTTTGACCTGCAAACTGCATGTGCTGTACTCAGCCATTGCATCACACCTTGATGTCAATTCTTTTTCTTTCTGATACAGCACGGTTTTCGTCGAGGCCTTTCATGCGAAACACAGCTATTGGAATATACAACAGACCTTCACCTTAATCTTGACTGCGGCTTTCAGACTGACATCATTTATCTGGACTTTTCCAAAGCATTTGACTGCGTACCCCATCATCGCCTCATGGTTAAACTTTCGAGCCTCCGTCTTGACCTTATGGTTGTATCGTGGATCCACTGTTTCCTGTCTATCCGTTCGCAAACAACATTAATAGATAACCACCATTCCTCATCCACAAACGTCATTTCGGGTGTTCCTCATGGCTCTGTGCTCGGTCCTCTTCTTTTTTTGGTATTCATTAACGACCTTCCTTGCAACATCTCATTATCAATTCGTCTTTTCGCTGACGACTACGTTCTGTATCGACGCGTATCATCGAACAACGACCAATACCTCCTCCAAAATGCCCTCAACGAAATACCTTTTGCACCCGGTGGCTGATGACACTAAACGTTTCAAAATGCAAGTTCATGACAGTATCACGTAAACGCAATAGCTTAAATTAAGAAAAAATGGAAGGAAAATGTTTAATTCAAGTATGTGTACATACTTGAGGGGGAGGGCAAAAGGCATGCAAGCCTACGAGGCCCATCCCCCTTTGGTGCACCTGGCGCAACAACACAGCGTAACATGTGCAACAGTAATAGAACATGTGAAACGAACCCACACGAATTACAAAGGCAAATTACAATAGGCGCATCAAAGATATGTTGACAGAAGTTTAAAGACACTTTCAACATTCATTAGACACGCTTTCATCAGTATAAGTTTATGAGGGTTCTGCTGAAAGCATGTCAGCTACTTTTTTCTGAATCAGCGCTCGTTTCTGCATTTATGGATGAGATCTTTTATTTCTTTGCTAGAATTAAGAAGAGCTGTTATCTGGTTCAATGTAACTTGAGAGCCATAATTTGTTCTTATTCTGGGTGGCCTGACAGAATAATTTCTTAGTTGGTAGTTTTGGTGTTCGACAGCGTGCATAATGTGTGCAAGTGTCCCCATGTAAAAGAAGTGGTGAGAATGACTGGCCAGCCGCAGTGTGATTAGTTTAAATATTTAATATCTTTAAGCTACCCCAATGTGGAAGTGTGGTATCTAGATATGGAATACCAGAGATGACTCTAATTGCCCTTTTTTGTAAAATAAAGAGTGATCTCAAATTTGTGTCAGATGTGCTATCCCAAACCAGAAGGCAGTAATGAAGATGAGATTGTACAAGCGTAAAAGTATGCAGTAGCATTAATCTCGCCTTCGCTAATTTCTGCAGTGTAGATTCCACGTGCTGTCAGAATTTTTTCAACACTTGGCTAAAGTTTGGAACACTATCTGTGTTAGCTACGTCCATGCGTGATCGACATCTGGGTCTCTAGTCTGCAGGAATTGTCTCGAAGATATTATATGCAGAATTTTACATAACAATTAATCGTGCCTAAAGCCGTAAATAAAAGAGTTCTCTACCAAAATTGTCAAGTATAATCGCAGGTCATCCACAACAATTAGCGAATCACGAAAAATGTACTGAGAAAAATATATTCTACATTTTCCGTGATGGGCACTTCTGTTCATTTTGTCTGGTCAGCTCAGTCAAACAATTTTAGGACAATCTATACATTAATCCCAATAAACATTATATATATGGTGGCCCAAATTACGTATGGCATATGAATATCTTCTACAGTTGAACGTAAGCTGACGTCCGGCACAGCGAAAAATTTAGTTGCGATTAAATTAGCCCCAACACACTGTCATATTGAGATGCAAGTATTAGAAATGTCTCTGTCGGTCAGAGCTGCTTCTACTGTTTTTTTAGCGCCGCCGCAGCCTGAAATGTGCAAAGATGGCCAGCCATCAAAGCTCGTTAGACAATATCGACCACTAGAAACCATGATATATACAATGTTGGGATGCCATCAAAGCTGATGGGACAATATTGACCAATCTATGTAGATATATGCAATGTTGACAAGCCATCCATATTGGCAGAACATTATTGCCCAACCTATGCCATTAGGGTGCAATGCTGGCTAGCCATCACAGTCCATCGAACAATATTGAACAATATAATGCATATGTATACATTGTTGGCAGGCCGCCATGACAGGCGGGTCACTATTGACCAATATATGCCATGATTTATTTATTGCTGACAAGACAACCATAATGGCCGGACAATATTAACCTATTTATGCCATTATATGTACAATGCTGGCCAGCCATCAGACCTCATTAGGCAATATTGACCGCTATAATACAAGATATATACAATGTTAGGATGCCACCAAAGCTGGTGGGGCAATATTGACCAATGTATGCCAAGATATATTCAATGTTGACGAGGCAACCATAATGGCCGGACAATATTAGCCAAGCTATGCCATGATATGTGCAATGCTGGTCAGCCATCAAGGCTCATTAGACAATATCGACCACTAGAAACCAAGATATTACAATGTTAGGAAGCCGCCAAAGTTGGTTGGACATTATGGACCACTGTATGCCTAGATATATTCAATATTGAGAAGCCGTTGTTACTTACCGGACAATATTTACCAGGTTATACCATGGTGTGGAAGATATTGGCAAACAATTGCAGCTGGTTGGCCAATAATGACCAGGCTGCCTCATTGTGTATACAATAATGGCAAACTTCAATATGAATGGGCATTATTGACCGCTCTTAGCCAGTTGAATGCCAATAACGGGTATGGGTGAAGTTCACTGGGCCAATAATGATTATGGTATAGCGTGGCTGCACATAATTGGTAGCTCAATGGCACCATTGGGCCACTTGTGGGCCAGTAATCCCCAATCAATCCCCATTATTGGGCCGATGAAATGTGCTGCCTGGGGCAGCCTTCCTTCTGAAGCGGTGGTGGGGATCCGAGAGCCGGCGCCGGGAGGACGACAAGGGGAAGAAATTTATGGGCTCCCGCAGGGCGCACTGCCCGTGTCATCTGAGCTGGCCGCTGCCCGCGGCTGGGAGAGGGTGTCTTCAACGGTCGCCGGCTTCTGGGAAATGTTTGAACCCCCAAGGAGTTGGAAGCTTGGGATGCGAGAACAGCCTTGGACCTGGCGAGGAGGACTCCCGGAGGGAGAGAAGGATCGGAGGGAGCACGGTGGACGCAGCGAGAAAAAAGGACGACAGAAGGGACTGAACCGGAGTGTCGTGCGGAGAGGCCGCACTCCGAGTGATACGTGTCATATGCGCGCAATATGTAAATAAATTCCTAATAATCAAGATATGCCAAGTGTGGTCGAGCTTCGTCGGGGAATGCCAGAGGGGCAGAGCAAGGGACCTGCCTGACTGACGCAGCCGACAGGATCTCCGACGTCAAGCGGAACCGACCGGGAACCGGACGGAGGATGTGGGCCCACAGCTGAGCGCGCACCGGGGGCGTCGACGAATTTGCAGTCTTCTCCTGCAGCGCAAGTCTGGACAGGTGGGTGTCTTGTTGGCTCCTGTTTTGAGGGCATTATGGCAACCACGGGATATAACTTGCGGAGTCGCGAGGCCGAAGTAGGTGCCTGAAGCGAAGAGGGGGAGAGGCAGATGGAGCTGGTGTCGACTGCCGAGGTGCGAAGCGTCAGCGAAGGGTCAGTAGTTTCCGTCACTGACCAGATGGCATTGTTACAAATGAAATTAAAAATTGCGGAAACAGAATTGGGCAGAGCGGAAAGGGAATTAGAGCTCGCAAGACTGTCTAACAACGGCAGTGCCGGTGCTGCGCTGATGGCGCCTCTGAGCGCGGAGGAAGATAGGAGGCTGAAGTACACAAACATGCTGATGGGAGTGCTGTTAGACATGCCAGCGGAAGAGGCGCTTGTCCCAGGCTGGTTTGATGACATTGAAGCAACGCTGGATGCCTACAGCGTCCCAGATGAATGGAGAGCGGGCTTAGTATTGCCCAGACTGAAAGAAAAGGCTAGGGGACTGCTCGGTCGGCTCTCGGCGGAGAAGCGCAGGGATTACGTAGCGCTCAAAGAAGCGATTCTCAAAGGGCTCAGGCTGTCGTCAGCTGAATACAGGCCACTTTTTAACTACTCAAAAAAGGGTTCAAATGAATCATGGGACCAGTTCGCAACGCGACTGCAAAATTATTTTTCCTATTATTGCAACAGTTATAACGTTACTTCCCTGGAAGAGCTGCAAGAGCTCGTAGTGGTAGACAAATTGAAGATGTTAAGTCCCGATTCCCGGGCCTTTGTTGTTCAAAATGAGACTACAGGGAAGGCAATGCGCCCGGATGAAGTGGCCAACCTCGCGGAACAATTTGATGAAAGCCAGATCGCTAAAGACCCTAATAGGAGCACAGGAGAATTGGTGGGTGGTACAGCGAGCGCGGTAAGGAGAGAGAGAAAAACAACTGACTCGGCTAGGACGCGCTATGACGATGCCGGACGATCGGCTCCATATGCCAGGGCACGTAGGCAATGCTACGAATGTGGCCTCCCTGATCATCTAGCCCGTGAGTGTCCGAAACGGCGGTCAGCACAGGCGGTCAGCACAGGCGAACCTCGTGCAAACGACAACAGATGAAGGAGGCTTAGTGGCTCGTGTTCCGGGGGCTAGCTTCGGAAATGAAAACGTAAACGGTGGGGAACGCCCGTTTCGCGCCCTCAATACGGTCATGTTAGGTAGCGGGAAGGCCGAATTTGTGGGGCACTTGGATTCAGGAGCAGAGATTAGTGTAATCAGACGATCCATTCTGGAAGACCATGAACCACTTACAGGCTCAAAAATAAAATTAATTGGCGCATTTGGGGAGCAAGTGCTGGCAGAGTTGGTGTACGTGCCCTTGAAGCTATTGGGTACGCCTAATTACGTCGGTACAGCTACGGCTGGCACCGAAATTCTTTGTGCCGTGACAGATAAATTGGCCCCAGGGATAAATGCACTTATCACGCCGGACACGCATGCACAGTTGCTGGAAGAGACACCTGCGGTGACAGCGGCTGATGCAGCGCTAGAGAGCGGAAGCGAGGATGGAGTGCGCGGAGATGCGACGGTAACCGCGGCTGTCACTACGACCAGTATACCGCACAGTGACGGCGACGAGGTGGAAGACGGTGACCGCGCAGGTGCTACCGAACATGAAGCATTTCGCCGCACGCAAATGAACGATTCTACGCTGAGGGATGCATGGGAGCAGGCCGGAGTGGGTAGCCATGGAATGGTGGAGAAGGACGGTTTACTTTATCACAAGGATGAGATCATGGGTCGCCCTTGTTTGCAGCTTGTACTGCCAAAGTCTCGCCGTCCGGAGGTGATGAGGCTTGCCCATGACTCTGAGTGGGTTGGTCACCTAGGTGAGAGGAAGACTCTTCAGAGGGTTAAGGGTGCCTTTTACTGGCCCGGGATTACTGCGGACATAAAACGTTACTGCCAAAGCTGCAAAGGATGTCAGATGAAATCCCGAGTGAGAACAAGTGACAGAGTACCGATCGTGCCAATTACTCGGCCTGACACGCCATTCCAGGTCATTAATATTGACTGTATTGGGCCAATCGAACCGCCTTCTGCAAGGGGCCATCGGTATGCACTATGCGTAATCGATCTCTGCACCCGATAGCCTGAGGTGGTGTGTTTGCGTTCGCTCACTGCAAAGACGACCTGCGACGCTCTGCTCGACATCTTTTCGCGAATGGGGGTGCCGGAAACAGTGTGTTCCGATCAAGGGACCAATTTCACGGCACGCCTCACGCAGGAGTTCCTAGCGAGAATGGGGGCGACACCGCGATTCTCGACGCCGGAACACCCACAAAGTAATGGCATTGTCGAAAGGTTTAATGGCACGTTCAAGAGCATGTTGTTTGATGTAATTCAGAACCATGGTAGTGATTGGGATCGGCACGTGCCTTTCCTGCTTTGGGCATATCGGGAAGTCCCGAATGCTACAACGGGAGAGAGTCCGTTTGAAATGATGTATGGCCGTGTACCTATCGGACCGCTAACTATCCTTCAGAAGACCTGGTCAGGAGAATGGGCAGTACCGGATGGCCTCAACACTCCTGGGGAGCAGTATCTTCGCGGGTTAAGGGATAAATTGGCGGCGGCGAACGAACGAGCCACCGTAACAGCCCACCTGACGCAGACAAGGTACGCAACAAATTACAACAGAAGGGCCAAGCAAAAGCATTTCCAGGAGGACGAAACAGTTCTCATTCAGGGATCAGACAACGCTGGCAAATTCGCAGCGAAGTGGGTAGGACCCGCAAGTGTCGTACGTAAAGAGAGACCTCACAGTTATCTCGTGCAAACCGAGGATCGGTCTAGGAGTATCCATGCGAATCGGCTCCGACCGTTTGTAACGCGGGTGAACGCAGTGGGCGTCATTTTCGAAGAGGACGAGGCATTCGGTGAAATTCCGTCATTGCTAGCTTTGCCCCGCTTCGCCCGTTCGCGGGTTACGCTTGCAGTCGATCACCTTAGTGAAGAGCAGAAGAGTGAGCTCCGGACGCTCGTGGAGCAGCATAGCGACACGTTCTCTGAAACGCCTGGGAGATGCACAGTGGGAATGCACAGGATTCGTCTGAAAGGCGGTGGTGAGCCGAAGCGGGCTCATGCATACCGCGTCCATTTGACGCTTCGAGATGAGGTTGAGAGACAGGTCAGGGAGTTAACGAAATGGGGTCTCATCTATCCAACTGAGAGCGGGTTTGCACATCCGATCGTGTGCGTTGTGAAAAGGGACGGCGGAGTGCGACTGTGCGTTGATTATCGCCGATTAAACTCAGTGACTGAACAGGATGCGTTTCCTATGGGAAGAGCGACTGAGTTGCTGTATCAAGTGGCCGGGACAAACTATACATCAGTGATTGACATGCTGCGAGGTTACTGGCAAATACCGCTCGATCCGGTTGCCCAAGAGTACACAACGTTTGTGACTCACCGGGGACAATATGCGTGGAGAGTGATGCCGTACGGTCTCAAGAATTCGGCTGCGACTTTCCAACGAATCATGAACGATATCCTCACGCCACATCAGGAATACGCGTGCGCGTACATCGATGATGTGGCGGTACATTCAAAGACATGGGAGGATCACCTAGAGCACCTGTCGAAAGTGCTGTCGGCCATTTCTGCGGCAGGGTTCACGGCAAACGCGGCAAAATGCAGGTTTGCGCAGCATGAGGTGAAGTGCTTGGGACACATTGTAGGCTCTGGTAAACACTCTCCTGATCCTGAACGAGTGGTTGCCCTACAAGAGTGCCCCAAACCGACCACTAAAAGAGAGTTGCGGAGTTTCCTGGGGTTGGCCAATTACTACCGGGATTAGGTACCGGGTTATTCTACGGTGGTCTTGCCCCTCACAGACATGACAAACCGTAGAGTGCCTAGCGTAATACCCTGGACAGAAGAGGCGAATCGAGCGTTTGAGCAGGTCAGACAGTGTCTTGCGGAGGCACCTGTATTATTTGCCCCTGATTCTGACAAGGAATATGTACTCGCTAGAGACGCTTCGGAGTTCGCCGTAGGCGCCTGCCTGTCGCAGATCGACGCCGAGGGTCGAGAGCGTCCAGTGGCCTTTCTGAGCAAAAAGCTGAGCCCGACTCAGCGTCGCTGGGCCACAATTGAGCGTGAGGCCTATGCGATCATCTGGGTTCTCCAGCGTATGGAGACGTGGTTGTTTGGAGCCGAAATTACTGTAAATACTGATCACAATCCATTAAAGTTTCTCACTCTGACTTCCCCTCAGAGCGCCCGCCTAATGCGTTGGGCACTGGCACTGCAGAGATTTAATTTGGTGATTGTTCATAAAGCGGGATCACTCAACGCCAATGCTGACGCATTGTCGCGGTTTGTGGCATCAGCTCCATAGTCTCGGTTGTATATGGCACGGGCGGGAGGGGGTCCTTAATTTTGTGCATATGTTGTATTTTGGTTTGCCATGGTGTACTGAATATGGAGTTGCGAGGCATCTGCCTGTTTCAGTTTAGCGCGAGTGGTGTTGAGCTCTAGAAGTGTGCTGTATTCCAAAAAGTCATGCATCACAGTGGCGATGGGGCTGTCGTGCGCGCTGTGTGTTGCCCCAAGCACCGGGAGAACGAACGGTCGGGTTTTGAGTGTTTGTGTGTGCCGTGCGTCCCGCGAAGCGTTGGCGGACTGAACACATTCCAGAAACCAGGGCAGCCTTCCTTCTGAAGCGGTGGTGGGGATCCGAGAGCCGGCGCCGGGAGGACGACAAGGAGAAGAAATTTATGGGCTCCCGCAGGGCGCACTGCCCGTGTCATCTGGGCTGGCCGCTGCCCGCGGCTGGGAGCGGGTGTCTTCAACGGTCGCCGGCTTCTGGGAAATGTTTGAACCCCCAAGGAGTTGGAAGCTTGGGATGCGAGAACAGCCGTGGACCTGGTGAGGAGGACTCCCGGAGGGAGAGAAGGATCGGGGGGAGCACGGTGGACGCAGCGAGAAAAAAGGACGACAGAAGGGACTGAATCGGAGTGTCGTGCGGAGAGGCCGCACTCCGAGTGATACGTGTCATATGCGCGCAATATGTAAATAACGACGAAGGACGAGGTCAAGAAAGCACTAGAAAGTATGAAAAGGGGGAAATCAGCTGGAGAGGATCAGATAACTACAGATTTGCTGAAGGACGGGGGGGATATCGTGCTAGAAAAACTGGCCACCCTGTATACGCAGTGCCTGGTGTCATCGACGGTACCGGAAGCATGGAAGAATGCAAACATTATCCTCATTCACAAGAAAGGGGACTCTAAGGACCTTAAAAATTACAGACCAATCAGCTTACTGTCTGTTACGTATAAGGTATTTACTGAGGTAATCGCTAATAGAATCAGGACAACCTTAGACTGCAATCAAGCAAAGGATCAAGCAGGGTTTCGGAAACGGTACTCTACTATCGATCATATCCATACCATCAATCAGGTGATAGAAAAATGCGCGGAATATAACCAGCCCTTATACATAGCATTCATTGATTACGAAAAAGCATTTGACTCAGTTGAAACCTCGGCGGTGATGCAGGCATTGCGAAATCAGGGGGTAGACGACCCGTACGCGAAAGTGCTGGAAGATATATATAGTGGCTGCACAGCAACAATAGTTCTGCATAAAGAAAGTAACAAAATTCCCATAAAGAAAGGTGTTAGGCAAGGAGACACAATCTCCCCAGTACTATTCACAGCTTGTTTAGAGGAAGTATTCAGAGACTTGGAATGGGAGCAGTTAGGGATAAGGCTAGATGGAGAATACCTCAGTAATCTGCGATTTGCTGATGACATTGCCTTGCTAAGCAACTCGGGAGATGAACTGCAAATAATGATTGATGACCTAGACAGGAAAAGTAGAAAGGTAGGCTTGAAAATCAATATGCAGAAGACTAAGGTAATGTTCAACAGCCTCGGGAAGGAACAGGAGTTTACATTAGGTAGCGAAATACTGGAAGTAGTAGGCGAATATATCTACTTAGGACAGGTAGTAACCGCAGATCCGGACCATGAAAAGGAAATAACAAGAAGAATAAGATTGGGATGGAGCGCATTTGGCAAGCACTCGCAGATTATGACTAGCAGCTTACCGGTATCGCTCAAGAGGAAAGTGTACAACAGTTGCATCTTGCCTGTACTCACCTATGGGGCTGAAACGTGGAGGCTAACCAAGAGAGTTCTACTTAAGTTGAGGACAACCCAGAGGGCTATGGAACGAAAAATGGTAGGGGTAACATTAAGAGATAGAAAGCGTGCAGAGTGGGTCAGAGAAATAACTCAAGTTACCGACATTCTAGT
>JAJIZL010064947.1:0-13361 GCA_023969395.1 Amblyomma maculatum | reverse complement strand
AAGAACAGGAAGGGTATCCCACGCGAAGAGAAAAGACTGGAGGAAGGAGAAACCAGCGAGTTGTGTACTGATCAGCTTCTCTTCGTCCGCTGGAAGGACAAACGCGAAGTGCAGACGCTGACAACAAAGCACAAGGGGGGCATGGTAGAGTCCGCAAAGGTGAACAGAAAAACAGGCGAGAGCAAAAAGATTCCCCTGTGCATCTCCAAGTACAACTTGTGCATGGATGCTGTGGACAAGGTCAACATGGTTGTGACTGTGACTGGTACAGTGATAAGGAAGAGCATGAAGTGGTACAAAAAGTACTTCTTTCACCTTTTGGACATCACCATCCTCAACAGCAATATACTTCAAATGACAGCGTCTGACAAAAAAAAGAAGCATGGCAGAATTTCGACTTGAACTAGTTCGCCAGCTAATCGAGAAGTACCACGACGGAAACTCGAAGCTAAAAGGGAGGAAGCCCATCGAAGGGTGAAGATCCAACACGGCTGACAGCACGCCACTTCCTGTCTCTGATACCACCTACTACTGCGAAGCAGAACCCAACACGAGTGTGCCGCGTCTGCGCTAAAACGCAGCATCGTCCAAAGCAACGAAGGGAGTCTCGTTATGTATGTGCTAGCTGCGAGGTGCCCCTTTGTGTGGTGCCTTGTTTTGAAGAGTACCACACCAAAAAAGTTTTCTAAACACCTGGACATCCTAATTAGGAAATAATTGTTTTGTTAATTATTTGTCATTTTTTTGTATTCAGTGCAACATCTACAAGGTTATTTTGAATAAAAGTGTTTACATGTCCTGCAGAGCATCGCAGTGCGTTACTAACATAAAATTTTCACGAAACTAACATGAAAAAAAAACCGGCTGGGGGAGTGCAGCGACAAGAAAAAAACCCGGCAGTGAAAGGGTTAAAACCACCGCATCACCTTTTCTTTTTCTATTTTTACTACTGCGCAGTAGTTTTGGGGCATTACAGGGTTATACAGGAAAACCACTCGTATGCTGCACTGCCAAGGCCACATCTTTAGAAATGCATACAACTCACGGGCCATTTTCTGAATGCATTTCAGAAGCTGTTTGCCATTTTTTATACTTGCCTTGGCTACAATGCCTTCTGGAAACCTGTGACTGCAGTTTGTCTCAAAACTGATGCTAGCTGCAACACGAGCATCGGTGACCTAGTACTGCTGACGCTCATGCATCTGAGGCTCGGGCTCTTATACTTTGACCCAGCCATAAGGTTCAACATTTCAGTGTCCCAAGGTGGGCAGATGCTTTGGACAATGCTTACAATTTTGGAGAGTCTAATGACAAAAGTCGTGGCATGGCTACCACAAGAGACATATCTAGCAACGTTGCCACAGCAATTCAAGAACAGGAGCTGCTGCAACGCGACATGTATCCTTGAGTGCATGGAGGTACCATTGCAGTGGACACCGATGCTTTACCCATGAGGACAGACATATAGTCACTATAAAAATGGAAACACTGAGAAGTTTCTCGTGGCAGCAACGCCAAGTTGTTTCCTCACTTTTGTGTCTCATTGCTAAGGTGGACAGGCATCCAACAGGTTTATTGTTGAAGTCTCGCACTGTCAAGCTCTTCAACAATCACGTGATGACTGACAGGGGATTCGCACTAACACTTGATGAAGGAGAAAGGTGGGAAGTTTAATGCGACCTCAATTTCAAGGGGAAGAGAACAATTCCTAGAAACAGAAGCTACAGCAGCAAGGTGGATATCTCAGATGAAAAACTACGCCGAGCGCAACATCAACCGCATCGAGTCATGCTGAATCTTAAAGTGCTTGCTCCCCATACACCACAAAAGTCCAGCCTGAGTATATTGAATATCTTATTTGAGTTTAGATATATCCGGGCTCGGCTGTGCTTGTAAATGCATTGCTACAGTTCTATGCCATGTAGCTAATACTAAAGTACATGGAGGTAGTAAAAGTATACAGTAGACTCTCGATAAATAGAAATCGGTTAAACGAAACAGACGCTTCTACGGAACCAACTCATTAAAGTTGGTTGGTTTTCTATCAACGCAATGTAAAAAAATCTCGTTAATAAGAACTCAAGTTTTTCGACCATCGCATAAACGGAACTGAAAACAAACTCGAAACCAAAACTAGTTGGGCAAGTGCAGCGCCATCGTGGTGCGCATCACTGCTCCCCCTCCCTCCCAACCTCCCCGTCCCCGACCTCCTGGCGGTTTCGGGTTTTCTCGCAAAGTGCGCCGCGTCGCTACTTGCTGTCGTGGTGTGTTTGCTGTTCCGTATTCAGTTAGGCCTAAGCCTCAGAACCTTTGTTCAGTGTCGTAGCGACATTTCGTCGCAAAGTCAGGATCCGATGGCTACGCAGAAACGACAGCACAATGCGCTTGCGCTGGAAAAGAAGACGGATATTATCAATGACTTCGAGAGTGGTCGCTTTACTAAAACGGCGCTTCCGACAAAATATGGCGTCTCGAAGAGCAGCCTGACAAGAATCCTCCAAGACAAGGACAAGCTGCGGGCAGCATTCGAAACGTCACGCTTTGGTCCCCAGCGAAAAAGACTTTGAGCGGCTGACCACGAGGATCTGGAGAAGTGCCTCGTGCTTTGGCTGCGAAGGGTCCGCAGCGAAAACATCCTTATCAGCGGGCCACTCATTCGTGCTAAAGGAGAAGAATTCGCTCTCCAGCTCGACATTGAGGGCTTTTCATGCAGCGACGGGTGGCTGACTAGGTTTAAAAACCGGAATGGTGTAGTGTTCAATGCCATTCCAGGGGAAGCTGCCGCTGCTGATACGACGGGATGTGGAGAGTGGAAAGCAAGACGGCTGCCCAAAATATAAAGGAGTATGACCCTCAAAACATCTACAACGTGGATGAGACAGCA
Organism: Amblyomma maculatum; assembly: GCA_023969395.1. Lineage (NCBI taxonomy): Eukaryota > Metazoa > Arthropoda > Arachnida > Ixodida > Ixodidae > Amblyomma > Amblyomma maculatum. The sequence goes on along the minus strand of JAJIZL010064947.1, from coordinate 10,477 downwards.
TTATTTTTCAAGTTACTGCCTTCAAAATCCCTCTCATTCAAAGGAGAGAAGCGCACTGGCGGGAAGCCGAGTAAGGACAGATTGACCATCCATGGTCATCGGTGCGAATATGACTGGAAGCGACAAACTGAAGCCGCTAGTGATCGGAAAATCCAGGCATCCTCGCTGCTTCAAAAATGTCGCCCCCTTGCCCGCTTCCTACCAGGCCAACGGTAAGACGTGGATGACGCAGGTCATCTTCAGAGAATGAATTTGTCGCGAGGATGCACGCTTCTCACGAGAGAAAAGGAAAGTTTTATTTCTTGTGGACAATTGCCCTGGACATGGCACTGTGCCGAGGCTGAAGTCCATCACATTGGAATTCCTGCCAGCCTACAGCCTATGGATCAGGGTGTAACTCAAGCACTGAAGTCGCGCTTCCGCAAGATCCTTCTTCGGAGGATGGTGTTATGTATGGACCGTGGGAAGGACTACAAGGTGGATGTCCTGCGTGCCATTTATATTTTTGATGACGCTTGGCAGCAGGTTGGCGCGACGACCATTGCCAACTGCTTCAGACACGCTAGGTTTGCCTCAACGGCAGAAAAACTCTGCATACAGGACGAGCCTGATGTTGATGTCTGCGATGCAGCCGAGGAAGATCTGCTAGTGGAAAATTGTGCTGCGATGGGCATGGAATTTGAAGAGTATGTCAGAATTGACAGCGACATGGCAACATGCCCGCAAAATACTGTGGACAGTATTTTAGCTGATGATTAAAAAACGACCCTTCCAATTTTCCCTCTCAACTCGTACGCCGAAAGGAGTCAAAGAATTAAAGAATACAAGCTAGTTCAAAGCTCCGCCCAGAAATACGTCACCCCGACTAACTTGCGGTTGCCACGCGCTCGCTCGCATACTCGCATCAACTTGGGTCACACGGGTTTCCAGCTTTTGCCTGTTCGTCTGCGGCACAGCGCCCTTTGTCGTCACGTCACGGACCCTGAGCTTGAACAGCGACTTTTGCGGATGTCAGCTGAGATGGGTTTTGAGCTTTACAATAATAAGCCATTTGTAAACCCGGCGCTAAATCCCAACGACAGTGAAAGCGACTCGTCAGCCGCCTCCCCAGACTCCCCCGACGACAGCAGTGGCGATGGCGTTGAGGGGTAAGTGATGAACCTGAGGAATCGAATAATGATCGTCTGCATATGCTTAGTTAATTGTATAAGTCGTACAAAATATGCAGATGCATATTCAAGGCTAATGCAGGTGTAGTTGCGGCTTCTGCGAAGGAATGCCCACACAACTAGAACAAGTGTGTTGCCGCGACGTTCCGGCGATGGTTGCGGAGAATCCGGAGGGCTGCAATACCATGCACCCAGTATATGAGAGTATGTGCTGCACCCCTGAAGAGCTCAGGGTCATGTATTGGGAGATGAGAGAGAACGGCGTCGACCTGGAGGTGGACGGGGAGCTGCACAGGTAACCCCGAAGTGTCTCGCAACTGAAATGCACTTATATGCTTCAACCCCTGGGTTTTTCAGAGCCTATCGTAGCCTCGCCTGCCACTTGTTCACGCGGTAGGCGAGGATACGATAGGCTCTGGAGGCTATCGTGGGAGGCTCGGGAGAGGCAACAGGATTGTGCTGCCAGCATGCGTTGTCTCCCGGATTCAGCGCCACTTTCCATCAGCCAGCTATGTGGACTTTCGGTACCCTGCCATATCATGATACACATTTTCCGACGGCACAGCAGGCGTTTTCATCTAGAACTGACGCCGAAGAAAAGGTGAATATTTCAGTGGACTTCAAACATGAACAGCGATTTCAACACAAACTTGACTATGTAACGCAACCAGGTGACTTTTTTTGCATTTTCAGTGTCAGACACTCAAAACACTGAAAGACAGCGCAGAAGTGCCTTAATTATGGCATTTATTTTTTTTTTTTTTTGCTCTAGTGCAAGGGTTCGCAAACTAGTTTCTCTAAGCTCCTACTGGAGTGCCTCCCCCCACTACTCCTGTCCCACCTCTTGCTATGTGCGCAGGCCTGGAACAGTGCCTGGTTTGTTAAAATCTAATTTAGAGTGCTAGATTTTTACAGCGTAACTCCTTCAATTTTGCGCCTTCATTGCAAGCACCGTCCGCAGCACAGACCTTGGCATCACGCCAAAATGCTTTTCGAGGTGGGGGGGGGGGGGGGGGGGGGGAGTTTCTTGGCATTTATTGATAGCAGTTTCATTTCTCTGAGCCAAACAATTTTGAGAACCCTTGCTCTGGGGAATTTCTTGCACAGCAGTGGCAAGATGCAAGATCAACCTTCCTCTTTGTTGACATAATGCATGAATGCTTCTGATGCGAAGATCATTCAGCAGCTTCTGTAACATTGAAACACATTAAGCCGCTATCAGCCAAATGTGTACAGCTACTACGTGCCACTTATTCCTGAGCAGCAAACACTATGTGTACGCTGTATGTCAGCATACCATAGGACGCCTTAATGTGCCTCATGGACTGCCTAGTGGTTCCAACCGTGCTATGTATTTTAGGTAATGTTGACTTGAAAAGTACCGTAAAAACCCGCATATAATACGAGGTTTTTTTCCAACTTTCAGCGTTCCAAATTTCCGCCTCATATTATTTGCGGATCCCAACCAAAATGTCAAAGTTTTGCGAGAAGTTTTGGTTTCGTTGTTGCCGCGTGGCTACGGCTTGGCTTTGTTATCGATGTGCGGCTACGGCTTGGCTTCGTTGCCCTAACGTGGCCGCACCCCGCAGTGGCCACGACGTCGAGGTGTCTCTTTGTTGTTGAGTCGTCGAGCGCGCACATCAACAGCGCATGTGCTCTCGTGCAAACCACGGTTCGCGAAAAAGTGCAAGTTTTTTTCTTTAAGTGAACGAGCAAGATGCCAGGGTCTCGGAAACAGTACTCGGCTGCTTTCAAGAGAAAGGCAATTTTAGTTGCTGAAAACATCGGCAACAGTGCGGCCGGGAGGCAGTTTGGCGTCACCGAGGGAAGCATTCGCGGATGGCAACGACAGAAAGAAGCCCTTTTCGCGTGCAGGGGAATGTGAAGAAGCTTTTGCGGGCCAAAGAATGGTGCATTCCCGGAAATTGAACTCGCTCTGAAGGAGTTCATACGAGAACAGCGAGCAGCGCATCTAGCTGTGAGCGTAGAGCTTATGCAGGCAAAAGCTAGGGAGTTTGCAAGGGAAAAGGGAATTCCGAGCTCCGCCTTCAAAGCAAGCAAGCACTGGATACGTCGCTACATGTGCCGTGCTGGATTCTCGCTACGCCGGCGAACCTCGATTTCACAAAAGCTGCCCGAATCCTTCGAAGAGCTGCTTGTGGCTTTTCAGCGCCACATAATTTCTTTGCGAAAGAACAAGAACTTTCAGCTGGGGCAAATAGGCAATGCTGACCAGACGGCGGTTTACCTGGACATGCCATCGCCCCTCACCGTCCATGAGAAGGGCTCTAAACAAGTTTGCATCCGGTCTACTGGAAGACGCGGGTTACAGTCATGCTATCGTGCACGGCAGACGGCCGCAAGCTTCTGCTTTATGTCATCTTCAGCGCAAGACAATGCCGAATGGTGAGGAGCTGCCGAAAAATGTCATCGTGAGATGCCATGAAAAAGGTTGGATGAACGAGGATCTTGTCCTCGACTGGGTGAAGTCAGTGTGGTGCAAACGGCCCGGTGCACTGTTGTCCTTTCCATCCATCCTCGTGCTGGATGCGTTTCGTTGCCATTTGGCCGACTCGGTGAAGAGGCTGCTACACGACTGCCGCACTGAACTTGTTGTGATTCCGGGTGGGATGACCTCACAACTGCAGCCTCTCGACGTTTGTGTCAATAAACCCTTCAAGGGTGCAGTCAAGCGATGCTACGCGGAATGGATGCGGTCAGGTGAGCCTGCAGTGACGGCCGGGCAGCTGAAGCGAGCATCGCCAGCCACGCCGTGCAAATGGATTGTGGACGCGTGGGCAAGCATCCCAGAGGTGCTTGTGCGCCGTTCGTTTAAGAAATGCGGCATCTCAAACGCCCTTGATGGCACAGAAGATGAGTACCTGTGGGATGATTTGTCCGACAAAGAAATTTCCGAGGAAAGCGCTGCTGAAGATGTAAGTGATTGTAGTGTGAGGTCCGATTTCAATAAATGTTGTTTTTTTCTCTCTCGTATTATACGCGGTAAAAACTTTTTTTTCCATTTCGCGTCTCCAAAATTTCACCTCGTATTATATTCGGGTTCGTATTATATGCCGGTTTTTACGGTAGATTTGGAGCTCTAAAGATACTGGAGCGCTGAGGAAACCTTATTCGCCGAATGCTCTGTATTTTTCGTATTTCGTGGTTTGTTATTAAAGACAGCTTTTTCTGTGGAAAGCTTTTCTCTGGATCAAAGTGCTGATATAATCAAGGCACAAATGTACACGTGCAAAGCACTTAAGGGAACAGCGTAGGCAAAATTTCCTAAAAGAAACTCGTTTTTTTGTTTTTGTGTAATTTAAAATCTCTATTCTTTCCTTAACATAGCCCAGTCTTTCATTTGCGCGCACGTGAAATATTTACCTCAAAATCAACATTTTTCGAAACCTAGGCAGCATCCAGCCACACCCCCTTTGACACATGCTCGGGATCTGTGCTTTTCCTAAGCTAAAAAAAAAAAAAATTCAGCGCCTATTTTTTGTCACATTTAGCGGAATGGCAGTCACTCATCTGGCAACAGTGAAAACCTGGCTAGCATACTTCACTTAGCCAAACGAATCCTAAGACGCAGCTGGATTACTCGCAACGCGCGGCATTTTGCTCGTGTTTCGGCGTGTTTTCGCGGACATACGAGTTTGTTTGCACCTTTGTGCTGGTTATTTAGCGGTAATGCAATGACAAAGCCAAAGAAGTGCTTTAAAAAAATGTCTCTTCTACGGAAACCGGCATAAGTCGATCTCCAATGACGCCAATTCTCTGCAATACAACCCAGGAGTGGGTGCCGCGGCCACCACAAGCGCGTCTGCATCGAAGCTTTCGCATTCGGCGGAACGCTTGAAGAACCTAAAGGCAAGTGACAGTGACCACGGTTATGGCCTGATTGACATTGACCTTCTCTCGTGTGCCGTTGCCGAAAGCTGCACGTGTAAAGCGTGAGGCGGTGACATTCAGCTTGTTGAAGACGCTGCACGAAAAGGAGTTGCTTGCACGTTTTCCCTGCAGTGTTTAAAGTACTCCTCAGCGCACCGGTTCAAGAAATAGAGACGGGCAACATAGGGCCTTTACGAAGTCAATGTGAGGATTGTTTATGCATTGCGATGCATAGGAAAAGGAGCAGCTGCCGAGACTACGTGTAGCTGCCGGGGCTACACGACTGGTCACTAAGGAGGCCCGGAAAACAAGGCAGCTAGCGCAGAAAAGAAGTGTTGATGATGGAGGGGACTGCCAGGCTGGTGGCTATTGAAAAAATGCGTGAGAATTTGTTTCTATAGTCCTATATTGCCATAAAGCTCTTTCTTCCACTTCAAAGCCAATTATCTCAAAACACCAAATTTTGCTGCATTTGACCCTTTTTTTAAGAAACTACAGGCACAAGGGAGATAAAATTTTCCAGACATTGAGCAAACATTACAGATAGTCTACTGAACTAGGATTATAAATATTATTGCAGACGATTTTTATTTACAGGCTATTTACTGCAGATTATGGCTCTAAAATTTGGTGGGTCCAGTAAAAAAAAGGTAACAAAAACTAACCTTTAAAAAGAAATTATCCTAGTTCAGTAACACCACCTAACATTGCTGATTACAATGCCACCAATGTTATGTTCTAACCCCAGCAGATCATGAGAAAAAGGGTCACGAACATAGCCTAAAATGCATGGCAAGAATAGGACCTACCCTGTTCCCTTAATAAAACATCACAGGTGGCTGAAATGGACCAAGAGCTCTCCATCTTTTCTACTGCACCCTGCAAATGTGGTTGAACTGAGCATCGCAGGATTATTGCAGTGCTTTTCCTTTCCTCACCTTCTCATCTCCACTCATATTATGGCGGCAACATTCTTATTTTTATTTTTCAGATCTGCTTGAAAAACTAACCCAGTTGTTTTAAGCAGCTATTGTTATTGTTTAATACAGAACTCCATATGTTATGGCAGCATTTGACAGCTCTGTTTATCATTTAGTGCAGAGTTTGACGTAATCCTTGCAAAGCACTAGGCTAGTCTGTTACAAAAGAGCAGCCTCCCGGTGTTATAACAACCCATTAGCTGCCAGCTCTCTGTCAGTGCATTTGCATGGAGATAAAGGCCAACTACTTTGTTTACTGCAGTTTTCATTTCGGGGAAACTAAGGTATACAGTCCACTACATCTTATAATTACAATGGTTTCAGTGACCTTCCTTTATATCACATTCTTAGCATTAAGAAAAAGAAAAAGTTGCCTGTTTACAGGTTCTTTACTAGAACCATAGATTAATAAACCATAAATACTATGTTTGACTTCCGACTACCTGAATTCCTATGCAAAGGCTGCATTAGTGTGACATCACATTTAAGCACTGGCCAGTTTCTCCAGCTTATGCAGCGACAGTCCGTACTACCTATTAATTACACTGGACGTGCACTGTGGATGCTCATTAACATGCTTCGCCACGCACTCCAGTTGCTTATTTTCTATACTCAAAAAAGGAGCACGCCTTAGTGAGTCTGCACAGTGCTCAAGAGAAACAAAATACTGCATTTACACAATTGTAACGCATTTCTTTTTTTTATAGAAATCACACTATTGCAAACATACTTTGAGTTATATTCGGAACCACGATCCGAATATAATGCTTTTTTTTTTCTCGCAGCTTATCAAGATAACTACAGCAAGGCTTGAAAGTTTCGAGGAGAAACCAAGTTTTTGGCAACCTTAGGCCATAAAATGAAGCGAGGTAAGAAAAAGTGGTGTTGAGGAAAGGTCAAAAGATTGAATAAGAAAAGAAATAAAATGTGGGGCAAAAAAATTCAGCGTAATGAGGGGAGGCTCTAAATAGGAGAAAAAAGGCTACGACGCTCAATAAAGCGCGTCTAATGGGGGAAGAAAGGGAAAGGAAACATTAGACACTTGCAAAACGGGTTCTGAATCGACGATTTTGCCCTTTATTATAAACTTTTAAGGACGAAAAATAAAATAAATAAATCAGAGAGAAAGCCCGCACAGAACTAGACGTTATGGCAAGCAAAACCAATTGCAAATAAAAGGAGGCCAAGTAAAAAATTAAGAAAATTCAATTAGAGAAAAAGCAAAAATGACCCCAATGACAAGTGGGAAAAGTGAAAAGAGAGGCCTCAAAAAGTTAATCGTTATGAAGGAAAAGAGTCAAAAACAAAGCTATGTCCAGCGTGCCCAGAAGCTTGAGATATGCTCGCAGGTGGACAGAATGAGGGAAGGTGTGGAGAACTGTGGGATAGAAAAGGAGACAACAAAAGAAGACGAGCGGAGTAAAAAGAAATAAAGAAGCTGAACAGGCTGAAGAACAAGAATGTTACTAGAAAAAAACCAAACGTGGCCCACTGAAAAGTAAAGCAGGAAAAATAACAGGTATGGACAGGGGAAATGATAACCCGGTAAACAAAAAACAAACGACAAAAAGGTATCGCAGAAGCAAAAAATATTGACATGAAAAAGTAAAGAAAACTCCACCTAACAGCCACCAGCAACAATTATACTGAGTAGAGGAATTAAAAGATCAAAGAAGAAAACTAGGTACACGCAGGACAAGCAAACAGTACGGTCCCATGTCCTCATGTCAGGGGCAGGGCCGCGGCCCACCAAGACTGGCCATTTGATGCCCTCGACAACATTAGACATGTAGCAACGTAGGCCTAAGAGCCATCAGGGTGGGAGTGGGCGCGATTCACAGGTAAGAGTAATGAACAAATGCGGACAGCAATATGAATAAGTAGAGCACCAGAATGAGGGGAAAATAGTAAAAAAGGTAGGTATTGGGGGGAAACAAAGTTTGGATAGCCAGGAAGCTGCTCTCCTATATTCGTGGTGAGTGGACAGGCGCTTAGGTAATGAAGGACGTCTGCCACAGCATCACCACACAGACAGGAAGACAAAGAGCGAAGTGCAAAACGATGGAAGTATGAGGGAAAGCGGCCGTGGCCTGTGAGGAGAGCAACAAGAGAACAAGGTGAGAGACGCTGAAGCGAGATGGTGGCAGGGGGGTTCAGAACTTGGAGCAGAAACAGCGCTGTATATCTCTGGCACGTCGAAATAACCCAAATCTTTACCAGTGACCCGGGGAAACCACGTGTCTCTGGCAAGAGACTCGAAAAAACAGGCTCTGGATGCAACCGTTAGATAGGGCACTGCAGAGTAGGATGGCCAATCGACGTCTCGATATAAGCGTTCGGACAAAGATTCAGCATTGGAAACTGCCTACATGTTCCCGGCACAGCGAAGAGGAAGCGAGAATGCGCCGGTCGTGGCTGGGAGCAGAACCGGAAACATGAGACGGGGCAAATATTGTTGCTCCACGGAACGGTCCGGGATCCCCACCTGATTCCAATCTGCCATTGGAACAGACGGCTGTCACTCCCATTCTGCCATTGGAATGCCCCAAACGAAGCAATAAAACTTGATCCGGATCTGCCATTGGTAGCATCAATCAGCGCAGAGCATTGCGGCCAGAACCCATGCTGGCCCTTAAGGGCGGTGCTCTTGTGAGCTGTGATATAACAGCGCCACTAGTGCGCCACAGGTGGCATGCAGTCTTGAGCTTCTTGTATTTCTTCTACTAACCTCGTCTCCAGTGTCCAGAGACAGTGATCCGTGAAAAATATTTTCTTCCTCTTTCTTTGATAGAAGTGATAGCTTCGCTTGACGGCATGAAGGGATGCATGCGTGCGTAATAGACTCCTTTGCGTTCCCTTAAAGGAGTATAGACACCTATTTTTGAAGCATCCGAAAGAATACCATCTCTTTTCTGGATACACAGGGATGCTCCCCAAGCAATCCCAACCTCTCACATTACCGCGAAGATGTTTTAATTTGATTTTAAATACAAGCCAGGCAAATACTCAGTTTTTCAAAACCCACTGAGAGTGACATCTCTGTGACAAAATACACGTGTAAACAACATGACGTCATCAAACTGTGTCGTAGAGTCTGCAAAGCAAATAGTAGTGACGACACAGGATAGCTTGCCGTGCACAACTTGAACGCCCCGCTTGAGTCCGGCCCTGCCCTGCATGAGAAAGTTTTGCGCTTCTGCTCGCTTGACTCGATGGCCTTTCATACTGTCTTCGTTAGTGCATAATACAAATACAGTAAAAGCTCGTTAATTCGAAATCGCTTAATTCGAACCGCGGGTAATTCGAACTGATGCCCGGGTCCCTGCAAAGCCCTATGTATATCAATGGGCCGGAACGCCCGATAATTCGAACGTACCGGTACTCACGTCGGTTAATTCGAACTAGGAGCCGGCAGCCGACATTGCTTCTCGTAAATAGAAGTCGCCTCGTAACGAGTACAATGCATTGAAATTTTTTTTTTAATATGCACAGCGACGAGAATAAATAAGCAGCGTGCATTTTTGCACGCACGAGGCGAGCCGCCTATTTCCTTGCTGGAGCCTCCGGCGTTGTTGTTGTTGCGACTCAGGGAAGGATGAAAAGGAAAGTGCACGGGCCTGCCGCTGCCGCGTGCAGATAGAGGAGAGTTCAAAGATAAGAGGAAAGAAAGAAAAGAAAAGAAAAAAAGCGCGTTTCTCTGACGCGCAGGTGGCGCGGGCGCCGCCGCCGCCGATGCTCCGGAGCAAGCCGTTTCAGATTTTCGTTGCGCTGCGGCGGCTGCGATCGGTGGAGTGCACGAGTAGTCTTTTCTTGTCGCATTTTGCAGGAGCTTGCTCGTTTGTGTGGTATCTCGCCGCTGACGTCTCACCGACTGTGCCGATCATGGCGAGCCGTGGAAAGTACTCGGCAAAGGATTTAAAGACTAAAGTTGAAATATTGCAGGCGGTTGAACGTGGTCTCTTAACGAAGACAGCGATTGCCGAAAAGTATGGCATCAAAAAAAGCACGTTGTCTACCTACATCAAGAACAAGGACTATCATCGATGCTTACCAAAAGGAGATTGAGCCCTCGCGGAAAAGACTACGGACGTCGGCTCACCCCGAGATGGAGACTGCTGTCATTACGTGGATAAAGGATGTTCGCAGCAGGAATATTCCATTAAGTGGACCCATAATTGCTGCGAAGGCAGCGGACTTCGCCAACCAAATGGGCATCAGCGACTTCAGTGCATCGGAAGGCTGGTTATCACGTTTTAAGGCCCGCCACGGGCTGACGTTTAAGAACGTCTGCGGAGAGGCAGCCACAGTCGACAAAGAAACCTGCGAAAATTGGGTCTCAGGTGAATTGAAGGAATATCTTGCCGATTACCCGCTCAGCGATGTTTTCAATGCTGATGAAACCGCACTTTATTTTAAGTTGCTCCCAAACAAGACTGT
>JAJIZL010064916.1:0-28122 GCA_023969395.1 Amblyomma maculatum | reverse complement strand
ATCCACATAAGTGCATATGCTGACGACATCTGCATCTGGGCCTCTGGATCGACGCGCCCACAGCTACGTGCGAGACTGCAACGAGTCATCAACATCGATGTACTTACGGCGTCAAGGTTTATTTTTAGCGGCAGAAAGGTGTGCAGTGATCGCGTTTACGGGAAAATGTGTCAGCCACTACCCGATTACCCTTCATGGAGTCGTAATACTATACGTCTCCAGGCACAAATTCTTGGGAGTAATTATGGACCACCAACTATTTTGGTCGAAACATATTGCTAGGGTGAAGAAAAGGTTAATTTTTGCCATGTACTTCGTTACATAGCTGGCATTAAATGGGGTCCGACTGATCGCTCCTTAATACGGCCTTACGAGACTCTGTTTGTTGGCTACATCCGGTACAGTCTCCCAGTACTCTCTAGTATGAGCATTTCCTGCTTGCGGACTTTAGAGAGCGTGCAAGCGCAGGCACTGAAAATATGCCTTGGACTGCCCAGATGCACCTCTAACAAAGGCACAATTGAAGAGGCACATGCTCGCCCAATGTCCATATATTTGTCACACAAACCACTTCCACTTCTTGTACGAGCAGTTACAAGGCACCGTTTCCACCCACTCAGCAAGATTCTGGATGAGAGGCCGGACTGGAGTTTTGCAAGTGCACTCCGCTGCCGTCAGACGCAAGTACCGACAGGATATGCCCTCCCATATCGTCCCACCCAACCACCATGGGCGATGGATAAACCTTTGGTGCAACTTCGTGTTCCCGGAATACTAAAGAAATCAATAGTACCCATTAGTGGACTCAAACAACTTACTCTGGCACACATCTGGTCAGAATATCCCAATTATATTCACGTATACACCGATGGATCTGTGACAGCACAGGCATCCGCTGCAGCTGTGGTCATACCAGCTCAGAAAACGACTCTGCCTTTCCGTTTGGGACATACCTCTACATCAACCGCTGCCGAACTTGTCGCCATTCGGGAATCTATTCGCTACATATGTGGGGAACCACCTCAGAAATGGTGTATATTCACGGACTGGAAGACTGCTACACAAATTTTGGAAAACGTCTTACGCCACACTGCCTATCAGTCCCTGGCACTAAACATTATGGAGTTCATCACATCTGCCCAGCTGCAAGGCCACATGATAATGTTTCAATGGATCCCTGCCCACTGAGGCCTCCATGGGAATGAGCAGGCCGATGTTGAAGCGAAATGCGCACTCATCAATGGCTTCCAAACAGCTGTGCCTTTTTCAAGAGCGGATACGACGTGTCTTCTAAAGAGTTGTATGAATATTCCTGCAGCGGCTTACTGGGCTCAACTAGACGCCGGACACATCCGTCTAAGAAGGCTCGATCGAACATTTAAATTTAATATTCCGCGTGATATTGCGCGTCATCAGGCACGCTTGATACATAGACTTCGTTTAAACGTGGCTTTCACGCGCAAGTACTTATATTTAATTGCACAAATGGACTCACCGGAATGTTCAACTAGTGGCATCCCAGAGACTGTGGACCATGTATTATTGGTGTGCCCAGAGTATGCGAACGAAAGAAATGTGCTAGCTGCTTCCTTGAAGCGTTTAGACAAGAGGCCTCTGTCGGAGGAACTGCTGCTGGGCGCTTGGCAGGACAAGGGGAAGGGCGTCCAGGCAGTGGCGCTCTTTGCCGTTATTTGAGCGCCAGCGGACTTGATTCACGTTTGTAAAGCAAGCTGCTGTGTCTGTATATATATTTCATATGCCTTCTCCCACATCGTCACCCATCATGACCTTCTTTCTTCTCTCCTTCCCCTTCCCCAGTGCAGAGTAGCAGGCCAGATTTGAATTATTCGGGCCAACCTCTCTGCCTTTTCCTTTCAATAAATCCATCTATCTATCTATCACTAACTACAGCGGCATTGTCATCAGTACTATCACCTTCATTGTAGACAAGCAGAATTGTGATGTTGGTTAAGATGCTACTCCAAGCGGTTGCGTTCCTTGATGTTCTCCGCACATTGGATTCAATCGGCCTCTGGCCGAGGTACTGCTAAGGCTAATACCAGCAGTGATGACTAGCATATTGGTTTGCCCAGTCTCCCAACTGGTAAGCTAGTCGTTGACTCCGTTTACTTGCATGCGGATCTTGTCGAGCGCCCCTACCAGGCACAAGACTTAAGAGCCTCCTTCAGAATGTTGTGGATCTCATGGAAATTGGTTCAATTGACCAATTTCAGATGTTCCATTTATGGATGGACACCTTGAGAGTGGTACATTCCAAAGAAAAACCGGTGGCTTGCGGCGACCTTCTTGTTAAGAACCGTCGTTGTGTCGTCGTGGACCCAGAGCCAAAAGTGGTTAATTGAAGCTTCTGTGGCTTGCCGAGCACTTGCCTTCATGACGTCTTTATCCGTGTGGGATTGCAGGCGTACGGGAAGGGGATTTTGATTTCGACGGATAACTATAGAAAGGGGTGGAAACGAAAGATTTGAGAACGCTGAAAGGGATGTTGTGTCTCTTGTTGGAGTTGGTGTGGTGACCTCCTACATCTACTGACTACTTGTGGTATACAGAGCCTTGTTTTATTGCCGAGCAGACCACCGCTATTCTTTTGATGCGCATTCGTAGGCTTTGTCTTACGCGGTGTTGTGAGGACTCCCGACGATTCGGTCACACCGCATAAGAGTGCGTAGTTACTTATGCGGATAAGCTGCGGCATCGTGTGCGGCCCCCTGCCGAAGCTTTACAAGAGCATATGACGGACTCAACGAAATTGCTTGACGCGGATGGTGTCCCTTCAGCAGCTATTGTGGACACGTCTTGTACAGCTAGCACAACATTTGTTCCCCAAGGTGGCTTCAAGGAGAGTGAGCAGAAAGTGGAAGAACGTGAGGCGCTGCCGCCTTGTGAGACACCAAATCCGGTGCACGGTGTGGACAGCCACCTTCCCTAATCTTACCAAAGATGCCACCCCGGTTACTTCCAGCCCCTGAAGTCAATGCTGAGGAACTGATTGCAGGTCAGGCCCCTCTACTTCCAACTGAAGATGCTCTTCCTGTTGAAGAGCATCTTCAAATGCGCCGGCACATTGCACATCTGAATCAAGTGACGATGGTGATCCGATAAGCGTGAAGCATCGGAGTCGCCGGTAAACGTCGAAACACAAAGGGAATTCAGTGCTGTTTTCACTTTCCAGAAGTCTTGGTGGAGGCACGGCAGCTACGTTGCCGTCTCCAGAGAAACAAATGCACGTCTAGTTTCCACTTGAGCGGTCGCCATGGCGACTACTCAAGAGCTGGTGTTTGCAACGCTGAATATGCGAGGCCTTATGTCTCATCAGAAGCAGGTGCAACTCCGTCGACTTTTCAGCAGCAGGCGGCTTGATTTTGTCGCCGTCCAGTAACGAAGTTTGAGAGTGAGCTAGGAGACAGAGAGGACACTAGGGCCCTTTTTGTGTGAATACAATATAATTTTAACACATGCTGTTGCTTTGTTGGCGGTTTGCTTCTTGTTTCTGCGAAAGGCTCTCACTTATACTGCTATTCTGCGTTATCCTACTACATCGACTCTAAAAGCCGGCTAATTCCTGGTGATCATTGCTCCACAGGAAGCCATAGAGACTTATCGATACATATTCGTCGAATAGTGCAGCTGATCGTGTCGATATGTTTGAAGGCATCGCTGCCCTTCTATAGCAGATTGTGATAAACATGTGGTAATTTGAGCCTTTAATTCTGTATGTCACCTGAATGATCATACCTCTTAGTGTACATAGAGAGAGAAGTGGTGAAATGTCATAAGTTATATATGACGCAGAACTCATTGATCAGTGGTCCCATATCATGCAACAAAACTCTTCACGCATATCCAGGGTATATCGCACGCGCGCCTGGGCGTGATTTATGTTTTTTCCTCGCTGGTTTCCCGTGATCTGTTTTGTGAAGCTATACCGGTTTCTTTTTCAGTTATTGGATGGTGGTTGCTCGACTCGGGAGAACTTACTGTTCAAATTTTAGGCCGTAGTGGGAGCTTTGGAAGATAAATTCTTTGCTTGTAAATAACGAGGAGTTCGCCTTTAGAATGCGTTCACAATTGCTTGTCTGTTTGACAGGTGCCATACCAATCTTTGCTGCTTGGGAGCTGCTTAGACAGAAGGTGCGAGCGATAGCTAATGAAATTAGGTCTGTTAGGAATTTTACAGGAAGTTTCTAGAGAGGACACTGCATAATAGTTGCATAACCTCTATGAATTGGAATGTGAGGCACCTGGAGTATTTAGACAAAATTGCTAGTGAAACGTGTGACCTACAAGAACAGGACGCTGAAAGACACAGGTGTGTCTGAGTTTAATCTCGTACAAATTGTGTTTTGCAGTGTGACAACACTACGCGACAAGCTCTACTTGACGGGCACCGTACTGCTACTGCCAAGATGATACCGGAAATGACGCCTAATGGCACCCTTGTAACCAAAGCGTGTGATATGATCTCTGTGTGTTTGAACTATTACACGGCAGTGGTGAGTAACGCTTCTGCTGCTCTGATTCAAACCTACTAGCTGATCTCACAGCTCTTATCACGCCTTTATCAGATGATGACTGTGCTGTTATCAAAGGTCCTGTCACGTTGGAAGAAATAGAACAAGCGATTGACCAGTTACCTCTCTCCGAAACACCTGAACACTATGGCATCTCATGCGAGTTTTACAAAGCTTTTAATTCTGCTGAGCTCTGTCTTGCTCAAGGCTTTCACTTTAAGTTTAGATGTAGGGGTTTTAAAGAAATATTGCACTTAGTGGATGGCTATATACCGATCATGTAACCAAATGTGCACTACAAAATGTTTACGAAAGTTCTACCAAATTGTGTACAACATATGATGACGGTTCTCATCAGCCATAATTAAGCGTAGAGTTTGTGGGCCGCTCCACACAAAATAACATACACTTTCCACGTACAATTCTTGAATCTTGCTCTGGCTCTTATGAGCAGGTTGCTCTACTCCAAATTAATCTTGTGGAGGCATTTGATCATGTCCGACATTCGTTTCTACTTTCTAACCTCGAGCGTGCCAATATTGGATCACCTGTACTTAAAGGGAGTGCAACTTTATTAAAATTGTCCCACTCGCTTGATTGTTAATGGTCACCTCTCAGAGCCTGTGCCAATTGGATCATCGGTGAAGAGAGGCTGTGCTATGTCAGCGCTACTCTTTACCCTATACCTAGAGCCACTTTGTTTGAGCGTACTTCAAAACAGTAATATCCTTGGTTATGCTGCCTCAAATAAGGAAGTCATAGCGCTTGCCTACGCCATGATTTGGCTTTTTTCTGCATTGACAAGGACTGGCCGCCATTGGAAACTGACCCTGGCAACGTTTAATGCTAGAACCCTAGATAGTGAAGCTAGTTTAGCAGTGCTGTTAGAGGAACTAGAGGGCAGGAAATGGGATGTCATAGGGCTCAGTGAGGTTAGGAGGCCGAATGAAGCATATACTGTACTGAAGGATGGGCATGTACTGTGTTATCGAGGTTTACCAGAGAGGCGACAACTAGGAGTAGGTTTCCTTGTCAATACGTATATAGCGGGTAATATAGATGAGTTCTATAGTATTAATGAGAGAGTTACAGGCATCGTAATTAGGCTTAATAAGCAGTATAAACTGAAGGTAGTACAGGCCTATGTGCACCTACATGTAGTTATGATGACCAGGCAGTTCAAAAGCTTCTATGAAGATGTAGAATCGGCAATGCGAAAAGTAAAGACGCAGTATACAGTATACTGCGCCTTTACTTTCGCATTGCGTATACTGTACTAATGGGCGACTTCAATGCCAAGGTAGGGAAAAAACAGGCAGGAGACAAGGCAGTAGGTGACTTTGGCATTGGTTCTAAGAATAGCAGGAGGGAGTTACTAGTTGAGTTTGCAGAGCGCAATAACTTACGATTCATGAATACCTTCTTCAGCAAACGGAAGAACCGGAAATGAACATGGAAAAGTCCTAACGGAGACACTCAAAATGAAATCGACATCATAATGTGTTCATCCCCCGCCATTGTGCAAGATGTAGAGGTAATCGGGGAAGTGCGATGCAGTGACCACAGGATACAGAATAGGTATTCAGCTTTAACTGAGGATGGCGACATTACCCTAGAGGCAAGGAACAATAATTTCACAGATATCACTACTGAGTGCTCGGTAGAAGTAGGTGGTAGGATAGTTAGCGAGGATACCGGTAAGCTGTCTAAGGAGACGAAAGATGTGATTAAGAAACAACAGAGTATGAAAGCTTCCAATCCAACAGACCAGATCGAATTGGCCGAGATATCAAAGCTAATCAATAAGCGCAAGGTGGGCGATATAAGGAAGTATAACATGGAGAAAATTGAGCATGCTGTAAAGAACGGGAGAAGCCTTAAAGCGGTAAAGAAGAAAATGGGCATAGGCAAAAACCAGATGTATGCAATAAGGGACAAGGCGGGCAACGTCATCAGTAATATGAACAATATAGTCAAAGTAGCCGAGGAGTTCTATACAGATCTCTACAGTAGCCAAAGTAGTCAGGACCTAAATGAGATTGGCGGTAGGGAAAAATAGTCAGACGTTCCACCAGTGACGAACGACGAGGTCAAGAAAGCACTAGAAACTATGAAGAGGGGGAAATCAGCTGGAGAGGATCAGATAACTACAGATTTGCTGAAGGACGGGGGGGATATCGTTCTAGAAAAACTGGCCGCCCTGTATACGCAGTGCCTGGTGTCATCGACGGTACCGGAACCATAGAAGAATGCAAACATTATCCTCATTCACAAGAAAGGGGACTCTAAGGACCTTAAAATTTACAGACCAATCAGCTTACTGTCTGCTACGTATAAGGTAATCGCTAATAGAATCAGGACAACCTTAGACTGCAATCAAGCAAAGGATCAAGCAGGGTTTCGGAAACGGTACTCTACTATCGATCATATCCATACCATCAATCAGGTGATAGAAAAATGCTCGGAATATATCCAGCCCTTATACATAGTATTCATTGATTATGAAAAAGCATTTGACTCAGTTGAAACCTCGGCGGTGATGGAGGCATAGCGAAAATCAGGGGGTAGACGAGCCGCACGTGAAAGTACTGGAAGATATATATAGTGGCAGCACAGCAACCATAGTTCTGCATAAAGAAAGTAACAAAATTACCATAAAGAAAGGTGTTAGGCAAGGAGACACAATCTCCCCAGTACTATTCACAGCTTGTTTAGAGGAAGTATTCAGAGACCTGGAATGGGAGAAGTTAGGGACAAGGGTAGATGGAGAATACCTCAGTAATCTGCGATTTGCTGATGGCATTGTCTTGCTAAGCAACTCGGGGGATGAACTGCAGATAATGATTGATGACCTAGACAGAAAAAGTAGAAAGGTAGGCTTGAAAACCAATATGCAGAAGACTAAGGTAATGTTCAACAGCCTCGGCAAGGAACCGCAGTTTACATTAGGTAGCGAAATACTGGAAGTAGTAGGCGAATATGTCTACTTAGGACAGGTAGTAACCGCAGATCCGGACCATGAAAAGGAAATAGCAAGACGAAAAGATTGGGATGGAGCGCATTTGGCAAGCACTCGCAGATTATGACTAGCAGCTTACCGGTATCGCTCAAGAGGAAAGTATACAACAGTTGCATCTTGCCTGTACTCACCTATGGGGCTGAAATGTGGAGGCTAACCAAGAGAGTTCTACTTAGGTTGAGTACAACCCAGAGGGCTTTGAAACGAAAAATAGTAGGGGTAACAATAGGAGATAGAAAGCGTGCAGAGTGGGTCAGAGAAAAAAACGCAAGTTACCGACATTCTAGTGGGAATTAAGAAGAAGAAATGGACATGGGCAGGACATGTAGTGCGAAGAGAGGATAACCGATGGTCGCTGAGGGTAAAAAACTGGATTCCAAGGGAAGGAAAGCGTAGCAGGGGGCGGCAGAAAGTTAGGTGGGCGGATGATATTAAGAAGTTCCCAGGGGTCAAGTGGATGCAGTTAGCACAGAACCGGGTTAAGTGGACAAATATGGGAGAGGCCTTCGCCCTTCAGTGGGTATAATCAGGCTGCTGCTGCTGATGATGATGATTGAGCAGTTTTGGCATTGTCTCTGGCGCTCAAACAGGTGTAAAAACTCGGGTCATTGGTACGTTCGTTTGGAGCAATGCCGCCTCATTATGTTGGAATTGAATGTGCCCCTAAATACCTTGGAGTTCCTTTTCATGCATCAAAGTCTAGTGAGCGCTACTGGAGAGACCGGGTCCCTGCACTCCAAAGCTATGCTTAGACTTTTCTTCCGCACCGCATATCATTTTTTGGTTGAGCACAAGCCTTTAACACGTTCTTGGCAAGAAACATTTATTCTGTTTTTCAGGTACTCCATTGTGCGAGGCATTACTTTTAAAGATTTCACCTACCGTTTGGGACGTTTCTATCGGCCTCCACATTTCAGCCAATGCGGCGTGATAACCTATGCAGGCCTGTTTCTGCTGGCGGACTAGGTTTGACTCATCGTTTTGTCAGACAGTAAGTTGATTGTTGATTCTTTTTCCGTAATAGCTCCCATCCCATAATCAGAGCATCCCTGCAAACTAACTTTGTGAACCTTCTGCCTGACTTAACTGTCTCGCCAATTTTACCAATCGGCCATTAATAATTGCTTTTATCAAATAAGTTTACGATTCAGTGCGTTTTCTGGCAGTTCGCTTTTCTTATGAGTAATTATTGTCTATTTCACGGAAACGTTTATACAAAGAGTTGATACCTATGTGGTACCGCGTCCATTATATCGTTCTCTACATTCTGAATATTTGGGACGCAATGTGTTGAAAAGAGTGCGCAAAATGCCGATCTCGCCTTGTAATAAACTGTTTTTCTTTAAACTTCGTGCCAAAGGGCTACCTAAGTGTCACTTTATAAAAATATTTTTGTTCTGTAAATTGTCGGGCATGCGAAGCCTACACCTTCATACGCCTGAAACAATCAAACACTGTTTCATTGCCTGCGAAGATGCGATACTATTTTGGGACGGTCTACGAAGAACACTCAAGAAAGACTATTTTGAATTGCCACAGTGTACGTTGCCTAATGACCCCCTAACATGACCATGAACCCTTTGATGTGGTGTCCTTCTTGGTTGGCACAGCCTGTGGAAAACGCGTATGTTGAAGAGGAATGCTGAGCCGGTCATTTTATTCAGTGCATATTTCTGCCAGATGGCACACCAGCTGAGAGACACGCAGATAGTGACTACAAACGAAGATAGTGCCTATCAACTGGACTGGCTGCCATTATTGATCGGTTGCCTTTCTGTGTCGTCGTTTTAGTGACAATGGACTAAGACGTATTGTAGTTGTGAGGTGCGCTGTATGTTTCAATTAGACTTTTCGGCTACAGGCTAGTAGTTTGTAAATAATATATATAGCTCTTCTCTATATTTAAAGGCATGTACTAAATGCCATGCTGAAAAGGAAAATCGCAGGCGTGGCGTAGTTAGCCAAGGCGCTCGGCTGCGGATCCAAGAAATGGAGGTTCGATTCCCGGTGGAGACAGGATTTATTCATCGTTTATTTAGGAAACTGGTTTCGAGAGGCAACGTCAAAGGCGACGCCGCGGAATGCAGGAACGGGTCCCAATGAGCTGCGCTCTAAAGTTAACAGGCGTCCACGTTCTGTGCGCTGTCAGTGCACGTTTGAGATACTCAGGTGGTTGAAACTACTCTGTAGCTCTCCACTATGGGTCGCAGGTTTGATGAAATAGGTACCCGCTTCGCCGCACTTGATGCGGAAAGAATGCCAAGAAGCAGAAACATAGTTGATCATGGCCATCCAAAATAACAGGCATACTCATTAGCAGTGGAAGTTTCGCGGGCACCGCCGTAAAATAAGGGTTGTAGGTCTACTCCTTAGTAACTAGGACAGTTTGGAAGCAATCGCGTTACAAGAAGTAGGAATGCCAGCAACGCTAACAGGATATCGAGCTTTCTGTACGGAGGGGTGGTGGTGGTGAAGACATTTATTGTACATTTTGGAGGAGGTTTGTTTGGCGCGGAGGATTAAGGGCCTCGGCCTTACAATACTGGGAGAAGTCACTGCTCAGGGACTCCATTGATGGTTGCCACCGCCTGCGCACGCCGCGTTAAAGCCCTTCGTGCCTGTAGGTCGCAGCAGCCGAGCAGGGTCGCCTCCCAGTCCGCCCGGGAAGGGTTAGGGATGGGGGAAGGGATGGGTTTTGTTGGCAGGCCCATACCATTAGGTAGGTGTCAGCCACTTCCCCACAGTTCTGGCACTTGCCAGTGAATTGGGAGTCTAAATGGTGAAGTACTACGGGGCACAGCATCCCGTTGGTGAAGAGACGCAGGAGCAGCCTCTCGTTCGCTTTTCCCAACAGTTTGCATGGGTCAGGGTATTTGCGATGAGAGTTTTGATAGAAAATTACAATATCTTTGAATGTGTAGGCCGGATTGGAATCGATGTCCTCAGACGATTCGAGTCGCCCGGAGAGGAAGCGCACGGGCGGCTGCGTCAGCTGCCTCGTTCCCTGCAAACCCCTAGTGGCTAAGAGCCCAGACGAGATATCGGCACGCGGGGTCCGTGTCCCGACAGCAATTTTAAAATATTCTATAGGCTAAGGGGGTGGTTCAGCCTTGCGCGATGTTCCGACAAGCCCCTCGTGAGTCGGTGATGACATTTATAGAGGTGTGGTCTGAGCGGCGAGTTCAATAGCTACCTCTTCAGCGTGTGTTATAGATTTGGCCTTGAATGTAAGGCCATCGACTGTGTTCCCGTTGTGAATGACTGCGGCCGTATACCAGCTCCCCGGATGGGGGCCCGAGGCATCCACGTTGAACACACCTGATTTCTTGCTGTAATGGCGGGGCTAGGCTTCCGCCCGCGTGAGGCACAGCCAATGAAGGTCTTCTCGTGACATGTTGGCAGAGAAAGGCCGCACTGTGAGGGCGCGTCTCCAGAGTTCTGGGATGCGGAGCCTCTCCTCAGTGAAGTGTTTATCTTGAATGTTTAGCCGAGCAAGAAGGCGGTGCCCCGACACTGTCTGTGTGAGGCGGGTATATTGGTTCATCAAATTTTTTCCGACGCTCTATGAAAGTGTTCACCACCCCTTCCCGTTCCACCCCTTCCACCGTTAGAGGTGGAGATTTGGAGGTCGGGGGCATGTTTCATGATTTTTTGGAGGATCGCCTCAAGGGTATCATCCTCGTGCTTCCACAAGAGGAGGTAAGGAGTCGAATACCGAATTAGATTGGTCACGAAGGCGTTTGCCAGCCGCAATTGGCATCATTACTTATGAACCCCATCGTGTATTATACATCCGGCGGACTATAAGGCCCTCACCAGACGGAGCGTGGCTAGTGTTGTGTCACGGCGTCATTGGTGATGGATGAAGAGACCGAGTACTCTGATCTCTTTTGAAGAATGCGACCGCTCGCAAGCGAGAGCGAGGATTGTGGGGTGCATCTTGGAGGGGGGAGGAGATGCACAAATCGCGATTTCTGAGGGGGAACATTGAACACTACCGCGCTGGGCAAAGCGGTCCAATATGCTTGCCGCTGTTTGCAGGCAGGTTTCAATGCCGAACAAACTGCCCTGCGTGGCCCATAGGGAGACGTCGGCATTGAGCGCGTGCTGCACGCCTTCGACCTCAGCCAGCTGGGCATTCAGACGCAATGGCAATCTTAAAAAGCAGCGGAGAGAGAACTGCGCCCTGAGGTGTACCCCGCGTGCTGATCATGAATGGTCCGCACTTCTTGTCTTGTATTTTGATGTAGGATTGTCGGTCTCAGAGGAATTGTCTTATATAATTGAAAGTACTGCTGCGACAGTGTGTTTGACTTAGGTGGGACAGTATGACTTCATGTGTGACGTTATCGAAAGCCCCTTTCACGTATAGGGCGAGTACCACGCTTGTAAATGTGGGGGTATTCGAATGCGTTCAGAGTTTTACGTTTAAGATAGAAACCATGGGTGGCTATACTAACTAAAAGAAACGTCACAGAGAGTAAAAACGTTGACCACGTCCTGGTCGAAATCATACCGAACAAGAAAGTATAAGGAATTCTTTTTATCCTGAATGTATACAGCACTCCGCAGCAGAGAAAGGCCAAATTCGGCACACTTCCAAAAGACTAAAAATTGCCAACCACAAGCGCTGATCACACAAGGTAACTAAGTTCTCCACACCCAGCTTGGGGCTTTAGGTGATCAGATATAAAGGACCGGGTTCTCTGGCAAAGCACGCAACACGCAAGTATAATGCTGCTGAAGGATCCACTGCATCCAACTCTAAGCGTAAACTGCGAGAAAGAAGACACTTTTTAGGATTTGATCGTTTTTGAGTCGTGTAAAAGACGCTGAATGCGGTGACTCATGAAAAGCTAGACAATGACTACTACATCATCGAAACGCTGGTGAAGGAGAACCGCGAAAAATCAAGTGCAAGAAGGCTCCACTCGAAGAGTGGAAAACCTGCAGGGAAATCAAAAGCCAAACAGAAAGTGCGGCAATCGCAAATATAGAATCGTGAACAACCACGCTTCGTGCAAATGTAAAGACGCAACCACAGAGGTACCCAAAGAAGCAGGTCTGGTGGAGGTAGACAGCCGTCTTTTGCCCTTATGGCAGGCGAAAAGTGGGTTACACCACAAAGACATAGAAGAATGCACTTCAGCTATGTAGACAAAATTGGAGTCTACATGCATAGCATGGAACGATCAGTATGACTAGCAAAAAGCTGGCAGATATTACGCTGCCTGTTGGAGCTGGAATGTTGCAAGTCAGTGCAGAAGAAAACCTCTAACCGAATGCTGATTCCTACAATTGGACGGAAAAGGAACGCCTTGAAAAAATGCACGCATGCTCTATGGAAACATGTTCCCCAGAAGTACTCCCTCACTATCACATGCTGTCACACCAGGACCTGGATAGACTCACAGAAGAAACAGAAGTGAGGGGTGAAATTCCCCACCCCACAACAATGTCAGTAGCTGGGCCAGATGGAATGAGGAAGAAGACGCTGCGAAATTCGAACGACGTCTCAGCAGCGGCCCTAGCAAGATACATGCAAGATAGCTTAAAACCAGGACGACTTCCGCTCATGTGGAGGACAGCGCAGATCGTCACGATTTGCAAACCTAAAAAAACGCTACAGACTGAAAATTTAAGACCAATTTCTTTGTCATCGTGCGTGGGTAAACTCGTGCAGCACGCGATCAAGACAAGACTAAACAGATACAATGAAGACAACGGACTCTACTCCAACATGTATGATTGGCTTCAGTCCTCGTATGTTGATCCAGGATATTGTGCTGCAAATCCAACACCAGGCCATCGAAGCGCATGCTGAAACACGCGAGTTACCCTGAGCCTAGATTATAAAGTCCTTCGATAAAGTTAAACACAGAGCAATACTGGAAAACCTATAAGATGTCGGCAAAGGTGAAAAAGTTTGCAACTACGTAACAGACTTTCTCTCAAAACGAGAAGCAAACATCGAAATTGGAAACATAAGTCCGACACATCTAGGCTGGGCAGCTGAGGAATACCATAAGGCTCAATCCTTTCACCCCTGCCCTTCAAAATTGCACTGATCAAGCTTCCATGAAAGGAAGAGGAAATTGAGGGCGTAAAGCCCAGCCTGTACGTGACGATGACATGACATTCTGGACCGCGGGAGGTAGTGACGGACAAGTTGAAGGCAACCTTCAGGCAGCTGGGGAAACGGTTTAAGAATACGTAACTCCTAGATGCCTTAGGTGCTATTCCGAAAACTCTGAGATGCTAGAGTGCCAGCCACCACGAAGAAGAATGGAGAAAGAACAACGGAGAATGGAACTAAAGGCAGACGTAGTATCCATCCCCTGAGCGTGGATAAGATTATGATCCCAGGTATGTGGCTACAAGACAATGGTCATCACGCAGAAGATAAAAGGAAGCTTGTAAGCTGCACTCAACAAATAATAAGTCTAATTAGGCGCATCGCTAATCGCAAGTCTGGCATGAGAGAAGACAGCCTCCTAAGACTCGTACAGGCTTTTTTCATCAGTAGAATCTCCTACGCTGTCCCGTACTTACGCCTGTCCAACTGCGTGAAGGCAAATATAATATTGTTAGGCATGCGAACAGAAGAGAACAAAGTGCAAAAAGAGGCTCTCCGGGATAGAAGTGGAAGAAGAGGAAGCTCACCATCTGTTGGTTAGCACGTCAGGCTAAAGCGCAGAGCCATTCTGTAAATAAACCTTAACAGTGGGTGGAAGGTGCTGAAAGATCACCACGGATACCTCTCTACCTCGTTCGAGCCGACGACTCGCTGGGCTTCCCCCTTTGACACCCACAATGATTCAAGACGGCGATGCATGGCAGCCAGGTCCAGCGGCACCCGCAGGGCAGCATTACCGTGAGCCGCGGACCTTTTCTGGCAAGGCTGGCGAAGACGTGGACGACTGGCTCACCAATTACCAGCGGGTGAGCAAGTACAATCGCTGGGATGCCACTGTAATGCTGGAAAATGTTGTTTTTTTCTTGGACTCCACAGCCCTGACATGGTTTGAGAACCATGAAGCGTCCTTAACGAGCTGGGAGGGTTTTGAAGAGGAGATTCGTAATTGTTTCGGGGACACCACAGCAAAACGGAAATGCGCTGAGCAGACTTTATTCCAGCGAGCCCAAGGGCCTGGTGAAACATGCACAATGTACATAGAAGAGGTCCTAAAACTCTGCAAAGCGGTGGATCCGAGCATGTCCGACGAAGACAGAGTTGGCCACCTCTTAAAGGGCATCGCGGTGGACGTATACAACTTTTTAATTACAAAAGAAAACTTGCATTCTCCCACGGCCGTGATCAAGCACTGTCGTACGTTCGAAACTTTAAAGCTGCGTCGCATAACCCCGAAATTCGGCCGTCTGCCTAACGTGACCCCTGTTGCAAGCGTGGATTCTCACGAGCATTCACATGAGCCCCCGCATTTGGCCGACATGATTCGCCAAATTGTCCGTGATGAGCTCTCCCGCCATCAAGATGTGAACCGCAGTGCAATCCCCAGTGATAGCTGCTCCCTGCAGGCAGCTCCCATCCAGCGCTCTTCTTGGCGTTCTACCGCTCCTCCTCCCGTCCGTAACCACCCAAACGACTCATATGGCCCTGCTCCCCCAGCTCGTACCCACTACAGGGCGCCCACTTCCTCCGCAACAACCCCAGCGGCTGGACTTTGTTGATCGCTTCGATCCTGTTACCGAGGACTATTATTTGGCCCGTGCTCGTGAACCACCCGTCTGTTACCGCTGTGGTATGCTTGGCCACATATCCAGATTCTGCCGCCGCCGGAACCCAGCACCACGCTACCAGCGCCAATTGTGGAATCGCCGTTCTACCGTGAGTCCAGAAGTCCGCGACCCGACCTATCCCCCTCCTTCGGGCTCCTACCGTTACGTACCACCACGCAACGACTCACCAGTTTCTGATCGCAGCCTGACACCTCCTGCCCGCCGCTCCCGACAATCGCCTTCTCCCCGCCGTTCTTCTCCGCCACCGGGAAACTAGCGTGTGCGGCCGATGGAGGTGCGGTCGCCAGGTCATCGATATTGCCAATTCCTCTACCGGTCGTTATGCTGAAGAACCGCTTGGAAGAGTTAGTGGATGGTGTTTGTGTTATGGCCTTAGTGGATACGGGTGTTGCAGTTTCCGTGATGAGCTTAGATTTTAAGAACCGTCTCGGCCTCAAAATTATGTTTGGTTGGGATAGAACTGTCATATTTCGAGGTGTAGGGGGAGAATCATTGGTTCCACTTGGTATTTGTTATGTAAATGTAGCGATGGCTGGACACGAGTTTAGAACTGAATTTACGGTGCTCCCTCGCTCTACGCACGACGTTATTCTAGGAGTTGACTTTTTACAGCAGTGTGGCGCAACTCTCGTCTTCAACAGTGGCGAGATATCAATAAGCCCCAGCCTTTGATCGGCCCTCATAGACGACTCGCCGCGGGCTGTCCAAGTGTTTTTTGTCTTCGAGGATACCGTCGTTCCGGCGATGTCCGTCATCTTCGTCCCAGTTGTGTCTTCGGGCATGGTTCCCATGCCTTCGACGCTCTGGTGGAACCCGCTTCCCTTTCCGGTGCTAAAAAGAGTGTGTTGGTACCCCGCAGCGTTGTTCGAGTGAACGAGGGCCGTGCCACGCTTTGGACTGTCAACCATACCAATGAACCTGCCGTATTGCCGCGTGGTTTGAAACTCGCCGACGTTGAAGAACGCCTTTCTATGCTTATCGCCGCGTTCAGTGATGGCGTTGCTCGTTCAACTAGACGTCCAGATCATGCTGATTCCCAGTTTCAGTCCATGATAAATCAATCGCTACCCACCAACGATCGCCGAATATTGATGGAGGTTCTTATGAAACATGCGGACGTGTTCGACTTTGCTCGAGATCAGCCACCACCGATTCCGCCTTCCCGCACCCATCACATGATCGACACTGGATCTGCACACCCGATTAGACAGACACCATACCGTGTATCACCTTCAGAACGTAAGATAATTGATGAACAGGTCCGTGAACAGGTCCGTGATATGATGCAAAGAGGAATCATTCAGGAATCATCTAGCCCATTGGCCGCCCCTGTGATTCTCGTGAAAAAGAAAGATGGCACCTGGCGATTTTGTGTCGACTATCGCCGCCTCAATACTGTCACCAAGAAGGGTGTTTACCCGCTCCCGCGTGTTGATGATGCCATTGACTGCCTCCATTCAGCTTCCTACTTTTCATCTGTTGATTTACGGTCCGGATATTGGCAGATACCGATGCATCCGAAAGACAAGGAGAAGACGGCATTCGTGACTCCCGATGGGTTGTATGAATTTAACGTGATGCCTTTCGGCCTATGCAACGCTCCGGCTACCTTTGAAAGATTTATGGACACTGTTTTGCGTGGACTGAAGTGGCAAATTTGCATGTGTTACCTAGATGACGTAGTGATCTTCGGGAATACCTTCGCCGAGCATAACAGCCGTTTAGCTGTGGTCCTTAACTGCATGGAGGAAGCGGGTCTTGTGCTGAACTCTAAGAAGTGCCGCTTCGGTGAACGACAGATCGTTGTGCTTGGGCATTTGGTTGACAAAGACGGTGTTAGGCCTGACCCACAGAAGATTGAAGCTGTCAGTTGCGTCAAAGAGCCCAAGTCTGTGAAAGAACTCAGGAGCTTCCTGGGACTTTGCTCTTACTTTCGACGCTTCATCCCTAAGTTTGCTGAAGTAGCCTACCCCCTCACATGCCTCTTGCAGAAGGATATTCCTTTCAAATGGACTCCTGAATGTGATTCTGCGTTTCGCCAGCTCAAGTTTCTGCTTACCTCGCGGCCCATACTGCGTCATTTCAGCCCGACAGCTCCCACTGAACTCCACACTGACGCAAGTGGCATCGGCGTGGGTGCTGTGCTCATACAACGGCATGGCGGAAACCAACACGTTGCCGCTTACGCAAGTCGCGCCCTTAGCAAGTCTGAACGCAACTATACCGTGACGGAGCAAGAGTGCCTTGCCGTCGTTTTTGGCGTACAGCGGTTTCGCTCGTACCTTTATGGACGTTCCTTTACAGTCATCACCGACCATCATTCGCTTTGCTGGCTGGTGAATCTACGCGACCCCTGCGGTCGGCTGGGCAGCTGGGCATTACGCCTTCGGGAGTTCAGCTTTACAGTGTCTTACAAAAGTGGCCGCCAACACGCTGCCGCTGACTGCCTCTCGCGGCTGCCTCTCACAACTACCCTCAGCGATGACAACTTTGACGACTATCTTGCCGCCGTTTCCGTACAATTTCCGGATCTTGCCACTTTCCAGCGAGAACAACGAAAAGATCAAGACTTGTTATCACTTTTTGAAAAAGCTCGTGATCCGGCATCTGCGAACCCTTTCTGCATTCGCGATGGTTTGCTGTATCGAAAAAATTACTCGTCTGGCGGTGCACGCTTTCTGCTAGTCGTTCCGGCTAGCCTCTACTCCTCTGTTCTACACTCTATGCACGATGACGTTGCAGCTGGGCACTTGGGGTTTGCCAGGACTCTTACGCGCATTAAGGAACGTTTCTACTGGCCGAATATGCGTTGAACGACTCAGCGTTACGTGAACTCCTGTGTGCCGTGCCAGCGGTTCAAGCTCCCCACCACTTCTCCGCCGGGCCACTTACATCCGGTAACACCACCGACCACACCATATGAGCAAGTGGGTGTTGACCTCATAGGCCCGTTTCCCCGCTCGTCCAAAGATAATCGCTGGGTCATCGTGTGCGTTGACCATCTCACGCGTTACTGTAAAACTGCCGCCATCCCTTCCGCCACCGCCGCTGACGTCTCGTTCTTTCTTCTTCACTCTGTCGTCCTCCGTCATGGGCCTCCTCGTGTAATTATCAGTGACCGAGGCCGCCAGTTTACGGCAGATGTTGTGGAACAGCTTCTGCGCTATTGTACTTGCCAGTTGCGTCACTCTACGTCGTACCATCCCCAGACAAATGGCCTCGTCGAACGTACAAACCGGACACTGACGAACATGCTTGCGATGTATGTTGACTCGCGGCACAAGAACTGGGATGACGTGCTTCCTTTCATTACTTACGCCTATAACACCTCGAAGCATGAGACAACTTCCTATAGTCCATTTTTCCTCCTCTACGCCCGTCCGCCTGGACGTTCTCTTGACACCATTTTGCCGTTCTCGCTCGACACCGAGCCGTCTGTTTCGAGTACCCTCTGCTGCGCTGAAGAGGCTCGTCGGGTCGCCCGATTACGCACTCTGGCCTCGCAGGACCGCTCTAAGCAGCGCTACGATCGTCGGCATCAGGATATCTCCTATCTTCCCGGCGACTTAGTGTGGCTCTGGACACCTCTCCGCAAGCGTGGTTTGTCCCAGAAGCTGTTGTCGCACTACACAGGCCCATTTATTGTGCTCAAACGCATCAATGAGTTGAACTACGTCGTGTCTCGCCAATGTTCCCAAGGTCGCCCCTCTCGGAAAACACAGGTAGTTCATGTCGCAAGAATGAAGCGCTGCCACTCTCGCTCGGGACTCTGACTGACAGCCCAGGGGCTTCGTCTGCGAAGGGGGAAATGTTAGGCATGCGAACAGAAGAGAACAAAGTGCAAAAAGAGGCTCTCCGGGATAGAAGTGGAAGAAGAGGAAGCTCACCATCTGTTGGTTAGCACATCAGGCTAAGGCGCAGAGCCATTCTGTAAATAAACCTTAACAATATTGAAGCAATGATCGGGAACAGCATAAAAAGAGCCCTTGGTCTCCCAACGATACGTCTACGCACCAGCTAATGAAGCTAGGGGTGCACAATACGCTGGAAGAAGTGACTGAGGCCAACCAAAACTCCCAAATACAAACGACTGGGAAACACCCGTAAGGGAAGAAGTATACTGCTAAGACTAGGCATTCGATATGAAATCAGAAGCCAGATGTCCCGATGAAAGTCAGGCAGCGACCAAAACTGACTTCTAAAAGTAACCAGAAAGGGTTTTCACTCACTGGCATGATAGGGTAATTGGGAATACAACATACACATACGATCACTCATAACTTGTTTAATCTCGAACCTCATAGATATCAGTCAGGCTTACCAAAACTGACCCCACTAGTTCACTTTCAATCGTTTACACCAAATCAGAAGCCTCGTGCCTAAGCGTGGTAAATTAACCAGCATAATAGACACAAAGAAACTTAGTCGCACTAATCGAAACTAAGGCTAAATGAGAGCATCCCCCATAACGAAGTATAGGCCATATTAATATTATTATTATTATCATATTTCACAACTGCAACGTGTTCCGCGTGACCTCAAAAGAGGTGTTTGCGTCGTAATAGCCATTAACCGTAGTCTTCAATTTTATACACAAGCATTTGACTCTTCCCTCAAAGTACTATTTATGTGTCCCCAAAAGAAACCTGCGCTTGCTACCGTGTGCCGGACAGCAAAACTTCATCTGTGCCTTTTATGAAGCCCTTAGTTCAGTAATTTCAAAACTTCCGCATGCTTAGTCTTTTGATACTAGGTGACTTCAACTCCCCCGAAACAAAACTGGTGTAACCAAACCTCAACATTTAATTCTATTGCACGCGATTTCCTAAACACCTGCAAAGCGTTTGGTCTAACACAGCTTATCACCAGTTCAACGAGACAAAATTTTCGATCATCGAACATACTAGATTTGATACTAACGCCTCACGCAGAGAAACTATTATCGTTATTGGACGCCACTTCAATTCGACTCCATCGAAACGCAGCCGCCGCGAGTTCCCGGGTTCGATTCCGATCGCGGGGGTGGTGGTGGTAAGAATTTAATACAATAAGAGAGGTTGCTTGGAGAGCCACCCCTAGTGGACCGCTTCCCTTACAATACTATGTGGAGTCCCTTATTCCGGGACTCCAATGGTCTGGTCCAACACACGAGCTCGCTGGGCCACCGCTTGTTGTGCCGCTAGATCCTGGCAGCCAAGTAGGGCCGCCTCCCAGTCCTCTCGGGTAGCGGAAGGGGTTATGAGTAAAAGAGAAGGATTTAGCTGGCATGCCCGAAAATCGTGTCTGCGAAAGTATTGCGGGCCTCTAGATATTCAGAGAGGCGATAATCGATCGCGGCGGCTGCGTTTCGATGGAGTAAAAACGAAGTGGAGTCCGTGTGCTGTGCAGTGTTAGCGTTGTTGTTGTTGTTGTTGTGGCTGTAGGAAGAAGAAAAAGAAAAATTTGGAGGACGCTTAAGCTTCGCCTTCAAGAGTGGAACGCGATAGCGTTATTGCACCTCGTTCGCACCGCCCACTCATTCGCTCGGTATACTCTTGAGTCACACAAAGACATAGTTTTCATACTCAACACTTCTAAGTGCACTGTACAACTTTTTTCTAATTATTTGTTCAAGCAAGTGCTTCTCACAATCTACATTATCGCACTGTGTTGTGCACACTACAACGTTTCTTGCCCCCGTGTTCCTTTAGCGTTCACATGCACTGAGTATGTCGGTCCGTCAGCACACACATACACACACACCAAACTGGCATTTTTACTCATCGTAGTGTAAGTCATTTTGGACTCCTTCAAATCGCTCTTCTGGCATGACACACCTGGATGAATGTCGTTCGTTGTCTTCAAGAGCACTGTCATCACGCTATGATTGCGGTAGTGTGAACAGCACCCGTATCAGCATCATCCGCATTGGCATCCCCTCTGAATTCGTCAATTGGTGCCTCCTGGGCATCCTCGCACCGGTACCCGCGCGGCCCGAAGGGGAGAAGCGGGTGAGCCAAGATAGTGATATAAAGAAAGTAAAGACGCTTGATTCTACAACCCGTGCGGGTGCACGGCGAAACGTCAGGGGCGAGTGGCGCGCCACGTGTCGGGGCAGCGCCGCACATTGCGAGGAGGGGTTCTTCTGTGTTTTCCGCAAGATGGCTCGGCATGTGCGCAGAGAAATGTAGCGCAAACGTACTTCGCTACTCGTGTAACTGGGACTTCTATAAGTAACATGCTCATAATTACCGATATACACCGCAGTATAACGTTCTACGGCACGTTTCTAAGGCAACACTGCATTCACTAGAAGCGCTTTTGTACCGCTTTCAAGCATCGAACTCGTGGCTGAGTTCCACTTCCGGCCGCGCTAGCGAGCGGACGTGCTTATCATGTGCTCCAACGGAGCGGTGTCAGCGGCCGTTTCTGGCCGCGGTAACAGGGCTTCTGCTTCATCGAATGATGAGTACCGTGTTGTTGTACCTAGTCTGCCTTCAGGGCGTTTGGTTTTGAATACCGTGTTTATTCATGCTGATGTGAGAGCCCGGCCCTACCGTGTGGAAGACTTCAGGGATATGCTGGCCCGTTTGAAACTGCTCCCCGAGGTTTCGGCCTTGGGGGCGTATCAAATGAATCACGTTTGGGCAGTCACGTTCAAGTGTGCTGAAGGTGCAAAGAGGTTGCTCGAGAATGCCGAAGTACAAATGAAGAGTCATCGCTGCGTACTCATCGACCCGTCGAATCAAGACATCCGGTTGAAGTTGCACTGGTTGCTTCCCACCGTACCTGATGACGACGTACGGGCAGCTTTGCTCGCATACGGAAGAACGACTGAAGTGGTGAAGGAGCGCTGGAGGGTCAACGGTGTTTCGGACAAGGGTTCGACGACACGAATCGTGACGCTGAAACTCAAGGCGGGGGTGACGCCGGAGGACATACCACATCAGCTGAGAATTACCGGTGAGCTGGCCCTTGTGGTAGTGCCGGGTAGGGCACCACTCTGCCTGCGCTGCCAGAGCACCGGTCATATTCGTCGAGACTGCAAGGTACCGCGCTGCGTGCTGTGTCGTCGTTTTGGCCACGACGAGACGGAGTGCGTGCGCACCTACGCCAGCGTCGCAGGGCCCATGGGGAGTGACGATAACTCGGACCTCCTAATGGACGAGGCTGATGCTGAAGCAACAGCAAGGGTAGAGGCTAGTATTGCTAAGGACGAAAAGGCGTCTGCCGAGCATACATCAGGGAACCCAATCGCGGAAGAAACGCGAAACCTTGAAGAGGACGCACTTGCGTCAACAGAGGAGCCGAGTACGCCAGCCGTGGTGCAAGAAAAAGACAACACCGTGCTGTCGGTGGAAAGCGTGAGCGAGGTGCAGGAGGCCATGGACACTTCAAAGGAAGGCGGCGCCGTCTCGGCAACTAAGCGCTCGCACGAAGTCGCTGAGCCAGAGGGAGCGTCTCCTGGACTGAACGCCACCGGAGAACCACCTTCAAAGGCAGGTCCCATGTGTCGGCCGTCGTTACACCTACGGGCGAAGAACGCTTCCAAGCGGAGATTGACGGCAACAACGCCGCCGGCTCCACCTCCGCCGCCACCTGCTTTGTAGTTGTAAGCGCAGGCACATGCCGTGCGCCGGATCCTGCGCCTCGGGACCTGACGTCCAAGGTAAGCACCGTACTCTCGGTCTATTTTCATGCTATAATGGCACTACCAGATAGGTCCTTGCGACTCACCACAATCAATGTTCGAGGGCTTACAGTGAGAAGGAGACAACGGCAGTTATATAGGTTGGCAGTGGAACAAGATATAGATATCCTTGCTGTACAGGAAACTAAAATCGAAGGCGACGATGAGACCGAGAGTATGGTGCTCCCTTTCACGTCAATGTACTACGCGTGTGTTAGTCATGCTGTCGGGAGATCTGCGGGGTGTGAACTCTTTGTTCGGCAACATTTGGGGCTGGATGTCCATGCAGTGAGGACGGACATGTCAGGGCGCACGGTTGTATGCGATTTTGCTTTTGGCTCAGTAGAGTGGCGGGTGATATGTTTGCATGCTCCTAATGTGCTCGAGGAAAGACGACAGTTTTTTGAGTGTCTCCAAAATTTTATGAGTGTTGACCGAAAACTTGTACTGATGGGCGACTTTATTTGCGTGCTATCGGCGCGTAATAAAGCGATTGTTACACCGCACAGAGACGCCAGCACGGCAGTATTGAGCAAAATAACTGACGAATTTGGGCTCGAATACGTGGCGGAATCCCTAGAAAACGAGCTGTGCGTTCGCTTCACGCATTTTCAAGCAGCAAGTCATGCCAGACTCGATAGGGTGTACGTGTCGGCCGAACTGATTGCGCTTTGTCGTGAGTACCACGTGAAGTCTGTTTCATTCAGTGACCATTGCCTGGTAAGGGTTGACATTAGACATAAGGCAAAAAAAGAAGTCTTCACATGGGATCTGTGGAAACTGAACGCGAAAATTTTGGATGACGATGCTTTCAAAGAACAGGTGTCAGTTATGCTTGAAAACATTGAGAACGACACAACCACAGCGATAAGCGAGCAATGGGAAACATTCAAACAAATAACAAAAATGAAGGCATTGGAACGAGCCAGTGCCATAAAGCATGCGAAGAATGTAAACGTTGGAACAGTCATCACAGAG
The DNA here is from genome assembly GCA_023969395.1 of Amblyomma maculatum. Taxonomy (NCBI): domain Eukaryota; kingdom Metazoa; phylum Arthropoda; class Arachnida; order Ixodida; family Ixodidae; genus Amblyomma; species Amblyomma maculatum. The sequence goes on along the minus strand of JAJIZL010064916.1, from coordinate 4,163 downwards.
GGTGTCAAAATGGCGTGCAGTAGTTCCACGACGCGGCTAATAATCAACAAGTCGGTGGGAGCGCGCATCGAGGTGCAACAATGTGTGCGCCAGGGGGCAACCCTGGCGCACAGATTGTTGCACCCTCTCACACAGATTGCACAGATTGTTGCCCCCTCTCGCCTCTACTCTTTGATATGTACATAGAACCCCTTTGCCTCAGTATCATCGGGACTTGCTGTATCAAAGGCTTCAAACTACAGCAAGCCGAGGTCAAACTCCTTGCATATGCCGCCGACGTGGCGGTTTTCTGCGTTGACTATGAGAGCATTTTGAAAACTGTGGATATTGTGAAGCGTTTCTGTGCTGCCAGTGGAAGTGCTGTCAATTGGGCTAAGTGCCTTGGATTTTGGCATGGTACTTGGCCAGAGACCCCTGGTACTTTCGCCAACATGCAATGGCTTAGTACACCCGCGAAGTACCTAGGCGCTCCGTTAGAGTTTTACCGCGACAGTGAGCCCTACTGGGGGAATCAAGTTTGAAATGCGTGATAGGACGGAGAGGGTGAAAGGTTGGGACTTGTCCATGTTCGCACGCAGCACTGTGTGCAATGTGTTTTTTGTTAGTAAATTGTGGTATGTGCTAAGTGTTCTGCATTGCTCGCGCGCTAATGTGCAAAAGTTTCACCGCATATTCGCTGTTTTTGTGTGGGAGTCGGTATGGGAGAGGACAAGCCGTACAAACCTCTTCCGTAGTGTTGGTAATGGAAGACTTGGCTTGTCGCATTTATACCTGCGGCAGGTAGTTAATCGTTTCTGCTTCCTTCGAGACGTGAAGGATCCTTTTTTACGCACTGTGTTACAGATCAGATCAAGCAAACTCCTACCCGATTTTGTTGTTTCTACCGAATACGTAACAGCACGTGTTTTTGGTTTTCCCAAGGAGGTCGTGGCGGCCTATAATTTCTTAAGTACGCGATTCTCACGCGATTATTTAGCTGTAGTAAAGCGCAAAAAGTTGTACATGGACCTTGCAGATGTAGTTTTTCCTGTACCACTGTATCGTACCACGTACAGTGCCAAGCCCGGTAGCGACGTTTTAAAGCGCGTAAAGAGAATGCATGTGGCTCCAGGCGCAAAGTCCTTTTTCTTTAGGCTGCACACCGGAACCTTAGAGGTAAAAACCTAGATGGAGGAAAAGGGACTGTACGTTCCCTGTGGTGTGCATTGTTTTTTATGCAGAAAGCCCGAAACCGTCGAGCACGTCTTCTTGGAGTGTTTGTGTGGCGTGTTCTTTTGGGACATACTGCAAAGAACACTGAAAAAAGACCGGCCACTAGACCCCCGAGGAATTCGTTTCCTAGCTGTGGAAAATAATGAAGGCGTCCCTTTCGACGCAGTAATGCTGATGGGATTGCACTGTATATGGAAAGCCTGCATGGCAGCGCGACAAGCCGACATTGATGCAAGGCCGGCACGCCAGTACTTCTGCGAATCCGTTGCGGCGTTCGTGGCAACCCACAAGAATGTGTACCCGGTGCCCGAATGGGTATCGAGAATTGAGCCCCTTATGCACATGAATTTTTAGCCCCTTTACATCAGTCAAGGTCTGGCTGGAAGTTTTAGCCCATACCGACGCTATGTACATTCTTCTCAAGTGTTCTTTCACTTTAGTTGTGTAGCGATGCATGTCTAAGCAGGCAATAAAAAAAACAAAAAAAAAACCTCGTGGCTGAGTGGTAGCGTCTCGGTCTCACACTCCGGAGACCCTGGTTCGATTCCCACCCAGACTATCTTGGAAGTTGCTTTTTATTTATGAAGTGCATGCCGGGATTTATCGCTCACGGCCAACGCCGCCGACGCCGACGACACCGGCTTTTCTGCGATACGAGCTCCTTTAAAAAAAAACTGATTAATTTATAGGAAGGGAAAGGCGCGGTAACTGTCTCGCTTGTTTTCTGTGGACACCGCAACCGCGCCGTAAAGGAAGGGAGGAAGGTGGGAGTGAAAGTGGAAAGAGAGAAAGAGGAGCCGTAGTGGAGGGCTGCGGAGTAATTTCGACCACCTGGGGATCTTTAACGTGCGCTGACATCGCACAGCACACGGACGCCTCTTCGTTTCGCCTCCGTCGAAACGCAGCCGCCGAGGTCGGGTTCGAACCCGGGTACTCCGGCACAGTAGTTGGGCGTCTTACCACTGCACCACCCCGGCGGGCACAGGAGCTCCTTAACGCTACCGCGTTAAAATGCACGGGCCTCCTACTGGCTCTGTAGCTGAGCCACCTCCGCTGCCTCGTGCGGATAGAAGAGAAAATAGAGAAGAAAGGAAAAAGAAGAGGGAGAGAAAGACGCACGCCGCAACAACAGCCGTCGTCCACCACCGAAGCGGTGGCGGGTGCAGTGACGGCCTACAACAAATAAAAATACGGTGGCAGGCTAGCTCCCGCCTAGCCTGCCAGCCGCATCCTGCTCCTGCTCCAGCCGCATCAGGGGAGACTTAATCTTAGCGCACGGTAAAGATCCCCAGGTGGTCGAAATTACTCCCTAGTCCTCCACTACGAATCCTCATTCTCTCCTACATTCACTCCCACCTTCCTCCCTTCCCTGACGGTGCAGTTCAGGTGTCCACAGCGCAAGTGTGACAGATACTGCGCCTTTCTATTCTTGTGAACAAATTATTAATATTAATATTTGCTGGGCATCAGTGACCACTCGATTATTCACGCCGCGTTTGTCTATTAGGAATGAACCCCTGAAACTAACTTGTTACTGTTCAAAAACAAAATGAATGCTCTTAGAAAAAGCCCATGCCCACCATCACTGTAACCGAGCGCCTTGAATCACCCTATTTTAATACCACACTAAAACGCCTTGGCAATAAAAAGCAAAGATTCTTAGACCAGCCAAAAGGACAAATAGCCGAAACACGTAGCATCACACTTACGAAGCTGAAAAATCCTACACCGATACTCCTGTCGTGGATCGTGATGCTGCTGAACTTTTGAGTTTAGCATTTAGTCTCTGTTTTTCTCATGAACCAGGTGATGAACCTCCTAATTTTCCATCCTTTAACTTTGCAGCTGTGTTGGATGCTAAATTTAGCCCAACGCAATTCTCAAATTAATAGACTGTTTAAAGTTAACTTCATTACCGGGCATCAATGCAATTAACGGAAAAATATTAAAAAACAGAAAGCACACATCTAGCCTCATTTTTCAGCAATCGTTTTATCAGGTGTCATACCACACTATTTAAAAACAGGCAAGGTCATTCCGGTACTGAAAAAAGCTTGATTATCTTAACCTCATAATTATCCCCTAATGTATATACCAGCATCATTTCAAAACTAACGAAACATGTAATGTTTTCTCAGGTGAAAATAAAGTATTGCTAATGTCTGCTAACTTTTTCACCTCAGCCAACTAACCAACATGGCTTTCTTAAAATATTTTCTTGCGACACGCTGCTAACGCTCTTCATTAACTACTTGGACTCCAGAATCGACCTTAGCATTCCAATTGACGCTCTTTTCCTCGGCGTTAAAAAAGTTTCGCAAAAGCGGCTCTTCCTAAAACTATCGCGCCTGAAATTTAACGAATCTGTTTTTATTTGGATTTCCTACTTTTCTCACTAATAGAGAACAGTTTGTTCATGCTAACAAATGCTCATCTTTTTATTCTTCTGCTATATCCGGGGGACCCCAGTGAATCGTCCTGGGCCCCATCTTTCTCTTATATATATAAACGATTTGATTACTAACATTTGTTCTAGCATTCACATATTCGCAGCCGACCGCGTCATATATTGCCCCACAAATGACAACGCTGACCTCGTGCTTCATTAATGTAACGTTCAACGCGGATTAACGTGGTGTAAAACATGGTTGATGTCCTTGAATGTAAACTCTTTTATCATTCGACCGACTTCATTGAGAACCATCTTCGATTTATCTTATGAGCAAGACACAAATCACTTCAGTTATATTTTTATAAATATTTAGGCATTCACTTACCGCCCAATCTAAGCTGGCCTTTTCACATAAATCAAATCACTAAAAAGGCAAATCATCTCGGTTAATTTTGTCGAGCCTTACGACGAGCAGACCGATCAGTGAAATCCCTCGCTGATCTAAAGGGGCAAAATACCAATTTTGGAATACACTGTTTATTGCGTTCTCTTTCTGATT